>CM077292.1:7274398-7276898 GCA_039654925.1 Anguilla pacifica | reverse complement strand
TTCCTTCTAAATGCACAAAAAGGCCCTACAGGCACTTCCTTTCAGTGCCGGGCCAAAGTGTCTCTCCGTCTCTCTCTCTCACACTCATCCCTCTTATCCAGCCCCTTCAGCAGCACACTCACGGTCTCCTCCAGGACTCTACGCTCTACGCTCACTCCAACGTCTATTTCACTCCACATCCAGGCGTGGAATTCCCCGACGGGCAGGAGGGTCCTGAGCACCACAGGGAACCCGCTTCAGCTGGTAATAACTAACCGCTGCATTTTCACATCTCCTCTGCAAACTTAACCCAATTCCATCACGTGAAGCACCGCACGGATATCCGCTCAAAAAACCGATCGTCGTTTGGGGACCGAGAGAGGAACCCTCCATGTTTTTTTTCTTTACTCGCTGTCGTTTACGGAGAGGGATTCTGTGGATTTTTATCCTCTCTCTGGAGAGAATCGTTCGTGCCACAACCGCGTGGAGTTCCACAAGGACACCGCTCCGGGTTTCAAATCAACCACAGGTTTGCCCCAAATTTTGTTGCTTCCATTACTGTGGCACCGGGTAATTTCTACCGCTGCTACAGCCATTTGTTTCCCTTACGTTCCCCGCACAACGACCTGAACTGTGAACGTAAACTGTGTTCGGCAAAGTGCCGTGGTAATTTCCACCGCGAGCGAATCGCATCAAATCAAATGAAGATTGATTGGTTTGACAGACTCCGTTGACTGGGCCCGACTGATGAACGATTTCATAACAATGCCCTTGGTCCCCTCGCTTCGCTTCATTACGCTACAAAACGAACACTAATAGCCTTCTCGCAAGATGATGACAGAATGTATGAGCGCAAGGACATCTGATGACAGGAACAGCCTTCCCTATTGTCTTCTTTATTCGTCTTCCGTACTGAGCACGGGAAGCCAATTCTGGCTCCGGAGAGCATGGTGGCTATTAACTCTTTAAGATCTGAACAGTTAACACCCACAAATATGTGATTAGAATGTTCTTAGCTGAACATTCTAATGCTGATGTAACAACCAATACTGGTCATTAAAAGAGTTCTAGAACACTGACTTCCAAAAACCAGTTAGCTCACCACACCTAGTTTTTTGGGCCTACTTTCAATGGCTGATTTTCAGCGGAAAGTAAAAAAATTGAAAGACCTCACAGACCCCGGGACCAGGGTTGGCCGTCCCTGGTGTAGAGAGCATCTAGCAGTGCATCAAGCCCGGGCTTGCACGCCCCAAGGACCCGTTTCTGCTCGGTCAGGCCGGGCCTACCTTGCCTGTAGATCCTCAGCGCGTCCAGGAGCTTGGAGCCGCGCAGCTGCGCCCGCAGCAGGGCCACGTCCAGCTGCATGAGCCCCGAGTCGCAGTTCTCCCCGTAGAGCTCGCCCTCCCCGCCCCGGGGGGACGGCCCCCCCGCCAGCCGGCCGTCCCCGCTCAGCGCGTCCGCCTTGGGCAGCAGGCAGTGCACGAAGTGCACCTTGGACCTCCGCACGGTGTCCAGCAGGGCGTCCTGCAGGGGGATGCCACAGTGCCACTCACTTTGGGCTTGTCCTCCCACAAGCACTCGATTATACTCTCAAACATTATTTTTATTGTTTCTGCATAACATAAGCCCTAATCTAGGCCCACTGACACAGGTTACATTTTATATACTGTGATGTGATAGAGGTGGATATTTGTAAAACAGTCGCAGCTCAAATAATTCAGGATATTCAGATACAACTGTGGTGGGATTTGAGCCTGCCCCCTTCTGGGTGATAGCCACAATTAAAAACTCTGAAATAACTGCAATACAGGTGAAAACAAGGACAGCATATAGCAGCGCAGGACCACTTCTCGAAGTGCTGAGGTCATCAGAGGTCACAGATAGCCCCGCCCACCAAAACTCACCACTTGCAGCTTGATCTGGATGCAGAGGGACTTCTTCTTGACGGCGGCCACCCCGGTGGTGAAGGTCTTCCTGATGCTGGTGGCCCGGCGCAGGGCCAGCTGGGACACGCCCTCCAGCCCCGCGATGGAGCCCGACAGCACCGCCGCCCCGCCCGTGCGCCCCGCGAACAGGCTGCTGATGTTCTTCCTGCGGGACGGAGAGAGGGGACCGTCAGGACGCTCGCAAAGGTCCGCCACAGAGAAAATACCCAAACTACTCTCTTCGCCGTCCTCCTCCTGCTCGGTAAATATGTGCCATTTGGCAGAATGTCTGGCAGTTTATGGCCTCCTCCGTCTCTTAATCTGGCCTCCACTGTCACTCCACTGAGGATACACTATGATTTTTATATGGCACCCTGCTGGGTTTGCTAAACAGACATTATTGCCAAAGAGTGCAACAGCAGACAGCGTTCTGGGAATCTCCTGAAAATGAATGGAAGCTGGACCTTCTGGATGGAGATTCTCCCTAAAATACTTAATGCAGGGGCCAGAAAAGAATCTCAACCGAGTCGATGCAGACTGTGGCCAGGAATCCCTCCTTACTGGGCTTAGCCCCGCCCAGGGAGGGAGGGTGTGGT
>CM077292.1:7214398-7269398 GCA_039654925.1 Anguilla pacifica | reverse complement strand
TTTCCACTACGAAATTCACAATTCAGTTGTGAAATGTGCTATTTTTGACACAAGTGTGACCTGTGACTGAGTACTGGAGTACATTTTCTCTGTCAAATCAGAAAACAGTTTATTTGCAATAATCACAAGGAAAGACCTTAAAGAATTAAACACACAGGAATAACTTGCCTGTCATTACGATGTTAGAACAAACACATGCAGACAATGAGTGTGATTGTGTTTAGAGACACAGTTACTTTGGTTACTGTAGCTGACTGAAATTTGCAACAGAAAGCTAATCACCACCAGTAAAAAGATTTGTTACAAAGAGATGTCCTGCACTGAAAAGAAGGAAATAAGATGCAAGGAGAGTGTAGGACTTCACCAAGTATATGTGTGTGTGTGTGTCTGTGTGCACCTTTAAGTGTGTGTGTGCATGAGTGTGTGTGTGTGTGTGTGTGTGCATGTGTGCATGTGTGTGAATGAGTGTGTGTGTGCGTGTTTGTAAATGTGTGAGTGTGTGAGAGAGATGACTGAAAAAGATCTGGTGATCAAAGGCTTTGCAAGGCCCTCCTCAGCTGTGTGTTCTCTTGAGTGATGCACATCCAGGTGGATGTACTCGTTCTCTGTTATCTCCTATTCTAAATGGCTCTGGATAAGAACACACCGGCTAAATGAGCGCGGTGTAATGCAATGCATGCTGGGCCAGCGGATGACATCAGCTGACTGGGCTGCTGTGCACAGCTTACTGTCAGATCCGAAACCTGCACTCTCCCGGGCCCTTCTCCCACCCCAGAGCTCCCACTGCCCTGGATGACTCTCAGCACAGTGGTGACTGGGGGAGGGTGGGAGCCAGGTGGCTGAATGAGACCTGAAGCTGGGGGGCTGAGCGGTCTCTGAAGCCCGGGAGCCCGACGGAAGCAGCACAGAGGCAGGCCGCGGTGGGTGTTAAAGCCCTGCCCGGACACAAAGCCGCCTCCCCCGAAAAAACCAGCCGCTGCCACCACCGCCGCCGCCGCCGCCAGATTCTTCCGTACCCCTCCTGCCCAGGAGGCAGGAGCCATCGGCGGCGCTCTGGCACAGAGGGAATACAGCACCGCGCCGAATCTGCCACTCGCTCCATTTTGTGTGGATGGAGAGGGAGGGGAAACAGGAGCCATCTTGGCTCCAAGCTGGAACGATCGGCACTGCCAGCAGATACTGCTGATGCCCGGCGGGGAGGCGGTGGTTCTGATGGCAGGAAATGCGAGTGAGCGGGGTCCAGAGCCAGCGAGCGGCGTGGTCTTCCTGTCGTCGACCATTCTGTTCAGCCTGGCAACCGAACCGGGGACACGGGCCCCAGGAATAATGGGGGTTTGTGTGTGTGTGTGTGTGTGTGTGTGTGTGTGTGTGTGCTTTTCTGTGTGTGTGTGTGTGTGTGTTTGTGCTTGTGTGTATGTGTGTGTGTCTCTATGTAGGTGCGTGTGTGTACACGAGTGTTTGTGCTTTTGTGTGTGTGTGCATGTGCATGTTTGTGCTTGTGAGAGTGCTTGTCTGTGTGTGTGTGTCCATGTAGGTGCGTGTGTGTGCTTGTGCGTGTATGTGTTTGTGTTTGAGTCTGTGTGTCTATGTGTGTGTGTGTGTGTGTGTGTGTGTGTTTGCGCGTCCACATAAGTCCATGCATGCTTGTGTGTGTGTGTGGGCATGCGTGCGTTCGCTTGCACATGCGCGTGTGTGTGTGTGTGTGTGCGGTACCTCCTTGTAGCGCTCCAGCTCCTGGGTGAAGGTGCGCTCGTGGAAGAGCGTCTGCAGCCGCTCCTGGGCGTAGTTGTGGCACAGCTCCTCGAAGGTGGCGCCCCGGTCGCGCTTGGCCAGCCGCGGGTTCTGGAAGCCGGGCGTGTCCACGATGAGCAGGGAGCACAGCGAGTGCTGGCTGGACTTCAGAGCTCTGAGGCAGAGTCACACGTGAGGGGGACAGAGTCAGAATCACAGACAAACACACCCCAGTCACAGACATCCAGTCACAGACACCCAGACAAAGACATCCAGTCACAGACACCAGTCACAGACACCCAGCCACAGACAGCAGTCACAGACACCCAGTCACAGACAGCAGTCACAGACACCCACTCACAGACATCCAGTCACAGACACCCAGTCACAAACACCCAGTCACAGACACCAGTCACAGATACCCAGTCACAGACACCCAGCCACAGACACCCAGTCACAGACACCCAGCCACAGACACCCAGTCACAGACACCCAGCCACAGACACCCAGTCACAGACACCCAGTCACAGACACCCAGCCACAGACACCCAGTCACAGACGCAGCGCCGAGACTCGCTGACAGCGTTGAGTCACAGACCGCAGCGTCAGTCAAAGAGAGGGAGGCACACGGCAAAGCGTATAAAACCACAAAGCCAGAGAGAAAAAGAAGAGAAGCAACAGAGAGACCCTGCACACATTTAATAAGGGCCAGGAGTTCCTAGGGGGCAGGAGTCCGACAGTGCCAACGGAGCGCTACAAAAACACGCTGCCGAAAGACCCTGGCCAGCTCGGGGAGAAGACCGGCTCGACGTGACTCATAGAGCCTGCTCCGCCCCCGCCAGGACGGCCTCATCGGGGAGCGGCCGCGGCGGAAACGAGCTCGGGGCCTCCCGGCGCCGGTGCGTTCGGCCGCGCCGGGCCGTGGCGGCCTTACCGATTGATGAGGGAGATGAGCAGGGTGAAGACCTCGGAGTACAAGCTGGCCGCGATGGCCTCCAGACACTCCAGGGCCGTGAACTTGGAGCCTGGGAGAGAGAGAGAGACGGACAGCGCAGGACAAAGGCCGGCTCGTAAAAACCCCATCACACGCGCCATTAAAAAATGCCTTACGGAGTGTACCGAGGAAACACAGACCAAGGGTCTCCACGCTCCACCGCACAACCAAGACCGGCTATCAGACCAGAAGGCCTACTTTCCACCGGTCAGGAGAAAAAAAAAACGCAAGATTAACTCTGCCACAATTGCAGCTGGCTTTGATAAATCGCACAAGGTCGGGTTCCTCTGTTTATCTGCTTTCCATCCTCACAATTTTTTGCAGTCTCGTACAAAAAACTCCAAAAAACATTAAGGCAAACTTGCGAAATCCAGCACAGCGAGCATTTACCTCATTTCACTTGCGTCACCTGCCAGAGGGCCAATTTTGTGAATACACAGACAGACACTTTTCTTGTTTGTGACAGGCAACTTACAATTAATCTGTTTATACCTGTGAATATCCCTTGATTTTCTGTACACAGAATAGTTTAACTATCATTAAATCACTGCACTCAACGTTCGCCAAGCTACAGATTCAAACGTTCTGGCACGCAGTGCCCGAAACCTTTTTATTTTTACACAAGTCTTTGACGAACGTGGTGAATTATGTTTCTCAACCCTAACCTGAAGGGTTGAAACAATGCGACCGGGCTGCGATGCGATTGGTCGGACCGATCCGGCCGGGTCCGGCGGTTCCCCTCACCTGAGCCGTCCCCGGAGCCCGATTCGTCAGGCCCCTGGCGGAAGGAGGTGGACTTGTGCAGCGCCCCCTTGGGCTGGTGCTTGAAGATGGCGGAGGAGAGCTCCTCCAGGGTGCAGCCCAGCAGGTAGGCCGCCTTCTGCGCCCACTCGTGGCGAGCGAACTGCTTGCGGCCAGCTGCGGAGGACACACACACACACACACACACACACACAGACACAGACACACACACACACACACACACACACACACACACACAGACACACACACACACACACGCGCGCAATACGCACGCACGCACGCACACACACACACAGTCGTCAGGCACCTCCGACCGCCCGCCCGTCCGCCCGCCCGCTTCCCAGCATGCATCAGGAGGCAGCAACAACCAGAGCAGCACAGCCAGCCTTTCTAAGGCAAGTCACTGAAAACCTAAGGACTGTCATTGTGTGACCGGAACAAGGCTGCTGGCCCTGGGGTTGATACTCCATCCATGGAATACACTCTAATGACACACACCGATGAAAATGGACACAATTACCCACGGTAAATGGAGAAGAATGGGGGTAGGTTGCCTAATGCAGGCAATTTAATAATCCCATACGACATTTTAAGGGCCATTATGGGTACTCCGAAGCAGGCGAACATGTTGCTGCATACAAACGTGTGTCTACTGGTGACACTCCAGGCCAGTGGAGGGTGTAGATTCAGATTCTGCGTTTGTGATAACCACGGGAAACATGGAAGTGACATCGTCTCTTTTTCAGTGCTTCGTTTATAGCCCATAAAGTGTGCTTGGTCTGAATAATTGCATAAAACATTCTTTTCTTTAGCTTATAATGCATGTTTGTATGCTATGTTAAAACATAAAAGGTTGGCGCACCAAGCACAGAACAATGGCTGTGGCTGTGGAAACTTTGACGGATGGACGTTGATTATTTAAAAGTCGTTTCATTTTGCGTATGTAAATACGATACAAGGAAAAAAAGAAGATGGTACGTCCGTCCTCAATCAGACAAAGAGATGGGGGACAGCCAATGTAGCCACGCGTGTGATATTTTAGACCAGGCGCATTGACATCGGTGTGCGAACGTCGGTGTGGACACAGCAGCGGCAGAAGTAAATAGGGAGTTTTTTCTCCGCAAACGCGTCATTTCACGTCACTCAGTTCATGCAAACGAGCCGAATTTGTTTTCCGCAGCAACACCACACCCAGCTTGAGGGCCATTAATACAGAAGTACTTCCTGTATCGCAAGACATGACGGGGACGCGACGTCAAAAAAAAACACGTTCGGTACGAAGAGCGACACGAAGGGCCATCGTCTGTGCTGCTTCAGCGTACGTCCGCCTCGAAGGCAAGCTCCGGAATATTCGGAATCTTTTTCTGCGGCCGGCTCCCGCCCTTGCTTACAAAGCGCGCAGACAAAAACCGCGTCTTCCGCACCCCCCTTTTGTTCGAAAAGGAGCCTGAAGTTTGGTTGAATAAATGAAAAAAAAAACAAAAGAAAACCTGGGAACATTCTAGCCAACCGAGGCGGCGATGAAAAGCGCTTCAGTATTAACAAGTTTTTCCGTTCAGTCGGGGGAACGGCGGCGATATTAAAGCGAACAGCGCAGGGGCCGTCGAACAGCCAGACGGGCGGCCTCCGCGGGCTCTGTGCGGCAGGCAGAGCGTTATGAAGACATCGGGGGGGAGATGGGGGGGGGGGGGGAGGAAAAAAAACCTGTTTCTGAAGGTGATGAAAGTGAAGACAGCGCAAAAACCATCAACACTAACACAAAGCAAAAAAAAAAAACAATTAAAATGCAAATGACAATATGTCTGGGAGTAGTGATAATGGCATTAAGAAAGCAATAAAAAAAACATCACAAAGGGTCTTTTTTCCCAGTTTTTTTTTTTTTTTTTTTTACCTTCGTCCGCCTCTGCATTGCAACGGAACAGCATGCAACATGCGAGGAAAAAGAAGTAGTTAGAACAGAGACACAGCACTACTCTTGACATTTCTGTCAATTACCACCCCCACCCCCCCACCCCACCCCACCCTCCACGGACCAGAAAGAGAGCAGAAAGTGGCGAGTCATCGACGTGCCGTGCACACGCACACATAGAGCACGCTCAGACAGAAGCCAGAGGACCATGCTTCCCAGAGGCCGGACCGGATATGAGGTGTGTGCGAACGCGTTAGCGTCATCTTCGATTCCCTTAACTTCGCACTAAGTTCCCCTCTGACAGCGCAGACTGAGCACTTCCCCCGAATAACTTCCTTTCTTATTTCACATCGGTTAGGTCTGTTTACCTGGAGCTGAACAGACCGCTGAACCTTCGGCAATGAACAATCATAATTTCCCTGTAACTTCTCCTGTCTTTTTATTAATCGCTACAATGACAGAAATGTCAACACTGCCCCCTGCTGGTGTGTCTCTACCCACGCTGCTCTTCTTGCTCAGGAACCTCCCGTTTTACAGCACGAGAGCTTCGCCGGCTGCTGTCTTAAACCCACCGGTAATTAACCGTGAAATCTTTCTGTTGATTAAATACAGAACTAACAAACATTTAAACGCTCTACAAAAAACGCAGCCGCGGTTCAGGTTAAGCACACCTTTTTCGAAATGAAATTTTTCACCGCGCGATTTGGTTCCGGCTCAACTGAGAAGCATGTTCCGGGCCCGGGCTTAATTATCGTGAACGCTCAAGAGTCAAACGCAGGCTGATCTGTGCAAACCAGGCGAACGTTGATTCAGTTAACAAGGAGGATGAAATCATCAAAGCGTTTTTTACCCCCTGCACAGACCGCCAAAAAACCAGCAGAGAGCGCGCGTGAGCCCGATTACAATCACTCGGACGGCTTTGCGCAAATTTGTTTGTTCAGGGAGCGCAGCGGACTTGATTTCTGGCGCTTTGAGCAAATCTCTCGCTTTCTTGATTGCAGAATATTCAGCAGAGGGTGAAAGGTGAGGTGGACTGTGAGAGGGGTCCGCCCGGTGTGTCGTGTGACGGGAACAAACAGACGCGTGGGGCGTGTATGTGTATCCGCACGTGTGCGTGTGCACGTGCAGTAAGTGCATGCGGGTATGTGTTTGCGTGTTTGTGGGCACGTATCATGTCTGTGTGTATCGGCGTGTGTGAGCGTGTCTGTTTGTGTCTGCGCCTGTGTCTGTTTGTGTGTCTGTATGTGTGCGCGTGTATGAGTGTGTTTGAGTGTTTCCATTTGGGCGCTTGTGTATTTGTCTGAGTGTGTGTGTGTGTGTGTGAGCTTGTGTATTTGTCTGTGCGTGTGTACATGTGTGTGCATGTGTGATAGCTTGTGTATTTGTCTGTGCTTGTGTGCATGTGTGCGTGTGTGTGAGCTTGTGATTGTCTCTGCGTGTGTATGTGTGCGCACGTGTGTGCTTGTATATTTATCAGTACTTATGTGTGTGTGTGTGTGTGTGTGAGTTTGAGCTTGTGTATTTGTCTGTGTGTGTGTATGTGCACATGAGAATGTGAGCTTGTGTATTTGTCTGCGCGTGTGTGTGAGAGCTTGTGTATTTGTCTGCGCGTGTGCGCGTGTGCGTGTGTGAGTTTGTGTATTCGTCTTTGCCTGTGTGGCAGGACCAGAGAACAATCACAGGGGTTCCACACACAGTGTGGGAGGACAGGCAGGCACACAGAGACGCGGGAGATTGAGCAGTCAAGAGCTGAGTGATTAGAACGTTCATTACCAAATCCATCTACGACTGAAACTGCGGAGGGAGGCAATATCAGAGGGTGAACAAACATCCCAGCTTCACAGACAGCCATTTTCATTACAAGAGGCTCAACTGAGCCAACAGCATTCGGCTCTGCAACCACGCTCCCCAAATTAAACAGCTTTCCAAATTTAAGACTCCTTCTTGTGCGCAGTTAGCAAACATTGTTCCTGTCTCTCTTTGCTTTTTTTTTTAATGAGCATCTGAGCACGTGTACATCTTAGGAGTCTTTTGTTCTTCAAAAAGCCTAAGCTAAAAACCGTGCAGTCTATGCTAGGTTATCTGCGTAAACATGCAAAAGTGCGCAACTGCACATGATTATTCAGACAGGACTCCCTGATGAGAGAAGTCTGCCTCATACAACAGCAGAGACCAGAGTCGGGGTTGGCCTCCTGGGGGGGGGGTGGGGGGGTCTTACCTTTGGTGGCCCCTGCGGCCCCTAAGTGGTAAATGGCCCCCAGGATGAGCCAGAAGGCCCTCTGCTCCTCTCCCGTGATTCCCAGCACCTTCATGGCCGCCTGCAGCTTGGTGAACTGCTGCGACGCCCTCTGCTTGTCTTCAGGCTGCGATGCGGGGGGGAGGGGAGAGAGGGCGTTTGGGCTTCTGAGTGACAGGGGCGAGGGGGACCGCGCGCGACACACCCACATTCTCACACGCGTCGAAGCGCGACACACCCACATTCTCACACGCGCCGTTTCCAGCCGAGATCCGGGCAGGAGCGATGGCCGGCTGACGTAAATGAAGCCGCTGCTGTCTGGGGAACTTCGGTAAGCGTCTCTGTGACACTTCCTGCTATCTGGTCCTGGTGAACACCTCACCAGCCACGGATACAGTGCACTGTAGTGCATATCACTGCGGAAACATAGCACTACCTACACACCTATACGCCTATGTGTACCTATACACATCACATCGTTCTCTATATGACTCTATCAATCCCTGCCTCAGGATACAAATATTCATACACTCCCCCCCAACCCCCCCCCCCCCACATACACACATAAACAACCCACCATACGCACACTTGCTACATATTAACCATATGCAATTAACCCTTATTTCTCAGAATAATAGAATAATTGCATTCTGACTCTCAAATAAGTCACATTTCTCACACGGGTATGATGATGTATTCACCCTTTAAGCCATTTGCACATACAAAGCTCTGAAAAATGCATAATTTCGGAGGGTGGGGGGTGGGGGGAGGGAGGGCGGAGGGGGAGGAGGCGGGGGAGTCTGTTGCTCTTAGCCGAGCTCTAAATGTCGACATTATCATAAAAAAGCAAGGCGGCGAGCCTGAGCCGGGCGGCCCTGTGGAGCTACCTTAGACGCAGGCACGATTCCGAACGCGCTGTTCTCCGCAAAGTGGTTGAAGTGCAGCTCCGTTCTGCAGGGGACCAAAAAACAAGAAAAGAAAAAAGAAAAAAAGAAAAAAAAGAAACATGTAGCCATGACAACAGTAACCATGAGAGAGCCATGCGTCTTAGGGCCTTGGGTCTCGGCCTTCGGCGCTCTGAGATCGCGGGAGGGAACGATCGGCGATTGGTTAATCGCAGAACGGCTTTAACGAGCCGGGTGCACGGGGCTGTGAGCGCAGCATCTCAACATTCCTCCCCCACAACAACGTGCTATAGCGTCTCCAGCCTACAGCCTCCAGCCCAAAGGCTTCCTTAGCAGCGAACACTTTTAAAGATGAGATCCCACTGTTTCTGGGCAGCAGTTAGTTTATGCATTTTATATTTTATTTTATGTTCTACACGTCGGTGATATGACTATGTTATATATGATGTTGTTGCCGATGTATGATGTCGTACGATGTTGTTTCCGTCTTTTTCCCTGTCTGCGCACCAAGAAGACAAATTTCATGTTTTTTTTTTTAAACATGACTAATAAAGTTAACTCTAACTCAGAATGAGGAAGCAGCCATTATCCATCCAGCGGTTACCACCGATGTACCAGAGCACAGACACTGGAACGTGACGAGAACAAACGGACACCCACGTCAGACGAGGAGAGTCCGGAACGTTCCCTCCACCTCCCTGCACTCCTCCCATTTAACCTTTAACAGCCTTCCATGGGCTGTCCACGCGTCTGTGTTTACGTACACATGCTTTACGTACAGGTGGACAGGTAAACGGGTCTTATTTGGTGTGGAGCTGGTCGGTCGGGGCCCTACCTGAGAGAGCTGTCTGCCCCTGCCATCATGTAGTAGAAGATGTTGAAGGTGGCCTCCCCCTCCGGCCTCCTGGTGACCCTCAGCTTCTCCAGCAGCATCGTCTGCAGCAAACGGAGGGAACGCGCTAGGCCTGTTAGCCGCTAGCATTTACCGGGCCCGATTCGCTAAGACCTTAGCACGTGTAAAAGCTTTTAGCATTACATTACATTACAACGTGTAAAACCTTTTAGCGCTCGCAAAACTAATAAACACCACCAATCATTGGTCGTGTTATTGGTACTGCGTGTGCTAAAAGGTTTCGAGCATGCTAAACGTCTGAGTACATTAGGTTCACAGACAGTACAGAACATGCTAAATTCACTGCCATGATGTTCTTAGCACATTTGTCCATACAATGTGATGTTCTGTGTGTATAACTGTGTGTGTGTGTGTGTGTGCCCATGTGAGTTTGTTTGAATATATCTGTGTGTTTGAGCACACGTGTACAGTTTGGGAATGAACTGTACATTTTGCTACACAATCACTTTATACAGCTCAAAGATACAAGGGCAGTTCCCCGGCTGGGAATCAAACCCACAACCCTTCAGCCCAGTTCCCTAAACTTTAGACTAGACTGCTACAAATTTGTAGTTTTTTTTTAACATGCAATACTGTACTACATGTATGTATGTACACACATGAATGCGTGTATCCGCATGTATCTGCATGTGCATACATGTCTATTTTTACACGCATGCCTGTGTGTATATGTTTATACCGCAGGTGTATGTGACTGTCCGTGAGTGTGTGTGTGTGTGCGCGCGTGTATGTGTCTGTGAGTCCGTACATGTGTGTGTGCATGTGTGTGTGTGAGTGCGTACATGTGTGAGTGCATGTGTGTGTGTGAGTGCGTACATGTGTGTGTGAGTGCGTGCGTATACGTGTGCGCGCGCATGTTCTGACGTGTACCTGAATGGAGGCAGACGCCACCTGGCCGGCCTGGTCAAAGTCCAGCGAGACGATTTGGGAGAAGCGGCTTGCGTTCCCGTTCATGGGGGTGGCGCTGTTCCCGAAGGCCTCCAGGATGGTGTAGACGGCCTGCCACTTCTCCACTGGAGACACAGAGCAGGCGGTCACCCCACAGCCAGCCTGAGCTACACCCTACTGCACCCTGAACCTCAGCATCAGGCAGTCTACAGCACCCTGAGCCTCATCAGACACTCTACTGCACCCTGAGCCTCATCAGACACTCTACTGCACCCCAAGCCTCATCAGACACTCTACAGCACCCTGAGCCTCATCAGACACTCTACTGCACCCTGAGCCTCATCAGACACTCTACTGCACCCCAAGCCTCATCAGACACTCTACAGCACCCTGAGCCTCATCAGACACTCTACTGCACCCTGAGCCTCATCAGACACTCTACTGCACCCTGAGCCTCATCAGACACTCTACAGCACCCTGAGCCTCATCAGACACTCTACAGCACCCTGAGCCTCTCTCTACAGCACCCTGAGTCTCATCAGACACTCTACAGCACCCTGAGCCTCTCTCTACAGCACCCTGAGCCTCATCAGACACTCTACAGCACCCTGAGCCTCATCAGACACTCTACAGCACCCTGAGCCTCATCAGACACTCTACAGCACCCTGAGCCTCATTAGACACTCTACAGCACCCTGAGCCTCATCAGACACTCTACTGCACCCTGAGCCCCATCAGACACTCTACTGCACCCTGAGCCCCATCAGACACTCTACAGCACCCTGAGCCTCATCAGACACTCTACAGCACACCTGAGTCTCATCAGACACTCTACAGCACCCTGAGCCTCATCAGACACTCTACTGCACCCTGAGCCTCATCAGACACTCTACTGCACCCTGAGCCTCATCAGACACTCTACAGCACCCTGAGCCTCATCAGACACTCTACTGCACCCTGAGCCTCATCAGACACTCTACTGCACCCTGAGCCTCATCAGACACTCTACAGCACCCTGAGCCTCATCAGGCACTCTACAGCACCCTGAGCCTCATCAGACACTCTACAGCACACCTGAGCCTCATCAGACACTCTACAGCACCCTGAGCCTCTCTCTACTGCACCCTGAGCCTCATCAGACACTCTACAGCACCCTGAGCCTCATCAGACACTCTACTGCACCCTGAGCCTCATCAGACACTCTACAGCACCCTGAGCCTCATCAGACACTCTACTGCACCCTGAGCCTCATCAGACACTCTACTGCACCCTGAGCCTCATCAGACACTCCACTGCACCCTGAGCCTCAGACACTCTACAGCACCCTGAGCCTCATCAGACACTCTACAGCACCCTGAGCCTCATTGGACACTCTACTGCACCCTGAGCCTCATCAGACACTCTACTGCACCCTGAGCCTCAGCGTCAACACTCTACAGCACCCTGAGCCTCATCAGACACTCTACTGCACCCTGAGCCTCATCAGACACTCTACTGCACCCTGAGCCTCATCAGACACTCTACAGCACCCTGAGCCTCATCAGACACTCTACAGCACCCTGAGCCTCATCAGACACTCTACAGCACCCTGAGCCTCATCAGACACTCTACAGCACCCTGAGCCTTATCAGACACTCTACAGCACCCTGAGCCTCATCAGACACTCTACAGCACCCTGAGCCTCATCAGACACTCTACAGCACCCTGAACCTCAGCGTCAACACTCTACTGCACCCTGAGCCTCATCAGACACTCTACTGCACCCTGAGCCTCATCAGACACTCTACTGCACCCTGAGCCTCATCAGACACTCTACAGCACCCTGAGCCTCATCAGACACTCTACAGCACCCTGAGCCTCATCAGACACTCTACAGCACCCTGAGCCTCTCTCTACTGCACCCTGAGCCTCATCAGACACTCTACTGCACCCTGAGCCTCATCAGACACTCTACAGCACCCTGAGCCTCATCAGACACTCTACAGCACCCTCAGCCTCATCAGACACTCTACAGCACCCTGAGCCTCATCAGACACTCTACAGCACCCTGAGCCTCATCAGACACTCTACAGCACCCTGAGCCTCATCAGACACTCTACAGCACCCTGAGCCTCATCAGACACTCTACTGCACCCTGAGCCTCATCAGACACTCTACTGCACCCTGAGCCTCATCAGACACTCTACAGCACCCTGAGCCTCATCAGACACTCTACTGCACCCTGAGCCTCATCAGACACTCTACAGCACCCTGAGCCTCATCAGACACTCCACTGCACCCTGAGCCTCAGACACTCTACAGCACCCTGAGCCTCATCAGACACTCTACAGCACCCTGAGCCTCATTGGACACTCTACAGCACCCTGAGCCTCATCAGACACTCTACAGCACCCTGAGCCTCATCAGACACTCTACTGCACCCTGAGCCTCATCAGACACTCTACAGCACCCTGAGCCTCATCAGACACTCTACTGCACCCTGAGCCTCATCAGACACTCTACAGCACCCTGAGCCTCATCAGACACTCTACAGCACCCTGAGCCTCATCAGACACTCTACAGCACCCTGAGCCTCTCTCTACTGCACCCTGAGCCTCATCAGACACTCTACTGCACCCTGAGCCTCATCAGACACTCTACAGCACCCTGAGCCTCATCAGACACTCTACAGCACCCTGAGCCTCATCAGACACTCTACAGCACCCTGAGCCTCTCTCTACTGCACCCTGAGCCTCATCAGACACTCTACTGCACCCTGAGCCTCATCAGACACTCTACAGCACCCTGAGCCTCATCAGACACTCTACAGCACCCTGAGCCTCATCAGACACTCTACAGCACCCTGAGCCTCTCTCTACTGCACCCTGAGCCTCATCAGACACTCTACTGCACCCTGAGCCTCATCAGACACTCTACAGCACCCTGAGCCTCATCAGACACTCTACTGCACCCTGAGCCTCATCAGACACTCTACAGCACCCTGAGCCTCATCAGGCACTCTACAGCACACCTGAGCCTCATCAGACACTCTACAGCACCCTGAGCCTCAGACACTCTACAGCACCCTGAGCCTCATCAGACACTCTACAGCACCCTGAACCTCAGCGTCAACACTCTACAGCACCCTGAGCCTCATCAGACACTCTACAGCACCCTGAGCCTCATCAGGCACTCTACAGCACCCTGAGCCTCATCAGACACCCCACTGCACCCTGAGCCTCATCAGACACTCTACAGCACCCTGAGCCTCATCAGACACTCTATAGCACCCTGAGCCTCATCAGACACTCTACAGCACCCTGAGCCTCATCAGACACTCTACAGCACCCTGAGCCTCATCAGACACTCTACTGCACCCTGAGCCTCATCAGGCACTCTACAGCACCCTGAGCCTCATCAGACACTCTACAGCACCCTGAGCCTCATCAGACACTCTACTGCACCCTGAGCCTCATCAGGCACTCTACAGCACCCTGAGCCTCATCAGACACTCTACTGCACCCTGAGCCTCATCAGACACTCTACAGCACCCTGAACCTCAGCGTCAACACTCTACAGCACCCTGAGCCTCATCAGACACTCTACAGCACCCTGAGCCTCATCAGACACTCTACTGCACCCTGAGCCTCATCAGACACTCTACTGCACCCTGAGCCTCATCAGACACTCTACAGCACCCTGAGCCTCATCAGACACTCTACAGCACCCTAAGCCTCAGACACTCTACAGCACCCTGAACCTCATCAGACACTCTACAGCACCCTAAGCCTCAGACACTCTACAGCACCCTGAACCTCATCAGACACTCTACAGCACCCTGAGCCTCATCAGGCACTCTACAGCACCCTGAGCCTCATCAGACACTCTACAGCACCCTGAGCCTCAGCGTCAGGCACTCTACAGCACCCTGAGCCTCATCAGACACTCTACAGCACCCTGAACCTCATCAGACACTCTACAGCACCCTGAGCCTCATCAGACACTCTACAGCACCCTGAGCCTCAGCGTCAGGCACTCTACAGCACCCTGAGCCTCATCAGACACTCTACAGCACCCTGAGTCTCATCAGACACTCTACAGCACCCTGAGTCTCATCAGACACTCTACTGCACCCTGAGCCTCTCTCTACTGCACCCTGAGCCTCATCAGACACTCTACAGCACCCTGAGCCTCATCAGACACTCTACAGCACCCTGAGCCTTATCAGACACTCTACAGCACCCTGAGCCTCATCAGACACTCTACAGCACCCTGAGCCTCATCAGACACTCTACAGCACCCTGAACCTCAGCGTCAACACTCTACTGCACCCTGAGCCTCATCAGACACTCTACTGCACCCTGAGCCTCATCAGACACTCTACTGCACCCTGAGCCTCATCAGACACTCTACAGCACCCTGAGCCTCATCAGACACTCTACAGCACCCTGAGCCTCATCAGACACTCTACAGCACCCTGAGCCTCTCTCTACTGCACCCTGAGCCTCATCAGACACTCTACTGCACCCTGAGCCTCATCAGACACTCTACAGCACCCTGAGCCTCATCAGACACTCTACAGCACCCTCAGCCTCATCAGACACTCTACAGCACCCTGAGCCTCATCAGACACTCTACAGCACCCTGAGCCTCATCAGACACTCTACAGCACCCTGAGCCTCATCAGACACTCTACAGCACCCTGAGCCTCATCAGACACTCTACAGCACCCTGAGCCTCATCAGACACTCTACAGCACCCTGAGCCTCATCAGACACTCTACTGCACCCTGAGCCTCATCAGACACTCTACAGCACCCTGAGCCTCATCAGACACTCCACTGCACCCTGAGCCTCAGACACTCTACAGCACCCTGAGCCTCATCAGACACTCTACAGCACCCTGAGCCTCATCGGACACTCTACAGCACCCTGAGCCTCATCAGACACTCTACAGCACCCTGAGCCTCATCAGACACTCTACTGCACCCTGAGCCTCATCAGACACTCTACAGCACCCTGAGCCTCATCAGACACTCTACTGCACCCTGAGCCTCATCAGACACTCTACAGCACCCTGAGCCTCATCAGACACTCTACTGCACCCTGAGCCTCATCAGACACTCTACAGCACCCTGAGCCTCATCAGACACTCTACAGCACCCTGAGCCTCATCAGACACTCTACAGCACCCTGAGCCTCTCTCTACTGCACCCTGAGCCTCATCAGACACTCTACTGCACCCTGAGCCTCATCAGACACTCTACTGCACCCTGAGCCTCATCAGACACTCTACAGCACCCTGAGCCTCATCAGACACTCTACAGCACCCTGAGCCTCATCAGGCACCCTACTGCACCCTGAACCTCATCAGACACCCTACTGCACCCTGAGCCTCATCAGACACTCTACTGCACCCTGAGCCTCATCAGGCACTCTACTGCACCCTGAGCCTCATCAGACACTCTACAGCACCCTGAACCTCATCAGACACTCTACAGCACCCTGAGCCTCATCAGACACTCTACTGCACCCTGAGCCTCATCAGACACTCTACAGCACACCTGAGCCTCATCAGACACTCTACAGCACCCTGAGCCTCATCAGACACTCTACTGCACCCTGAGCCTCATCAGACACTCTACTGCACCCTGAGCCTCATCAGACACTCTACAGCACCCTGAGCCTCTCTCTACAGCACCCTGAGCCTCATCAGACACTCTACAGCACCCTGAGCCTCTCTCTACAGCACCCTGAGCCTCATCAGACACTCTACAGCACCCTGAGCCTCTCTCTACAGCACACCTGAGCCTCATCAGACACTCTACTGCACCCTGAGCCTCATCAGACACTCTACAGCACCCTGAGCCTCATCAGACACTCTACAGCACCCTGAGCCTCATCAGACACTCTACAGCACCCTGAGCCTCATCAGACACTCTACTGCACCCTGAGCCTCATCAGACACTCTACAGCACCCTGAGCCTCAGACATTCTACAGCACCCTGAGTCCACACATCTCCCCAGCCCACAGAAGCGCTCGGCTAATAAACCAGCAGTCGGTTCCCGCTTCTCAGCAGCAGCCATGATCTGGTGTAGATGCAGCAGCTCCAATTAGAGGCAGTGATTCATGCCAACTCACCGATCGATTTACAACTTAAAGCTGGCTGAAACTAGCAGGAACCAATCAGATAGCAGAAAACCAATCAAACAAACTGCAGGTTCCCCTCCTCTCAGGTGCGCTAAAAAAAGACCACTTCAGACAGCTGCTGTTGCTACATGACCCCCCTGCAGTGCCACAGGAAGTGACATCACCACTCAACCCCCTGTCACTCAGATAAGGTCCCGGTCCTGAGGGCCGGATGATGGACGCCACGGGCCTGGTTATTGAGCCGAGGCTAATGGGCACCGCGGAGCTCTGATAAGCCGGGCCTAATTACCCAAGAGCCTCGTCACCATCCATCACCCCCTCCCCCCCAACGCCGCCTGCACGCCGACATCGATCCGCCCCCCACCCCCCCGCCTCCTCTCCATCTGCTGCCTGCGGTGCGGCGGGATTGATGGGGGGCAGCCCTGCATACGGGGGGGGGGGCGCTCTGCAGGGGGGCGGGGGGGGGGGGCCATGGCGGGACAGCACCGCCCTGCTCCACGAGGGCGTCGGCCGCTGCCTTCGCCCGTTCACCGCGGGGTAAACAGGGGGGAGGACGAATCTCTCGACAGCACCGCACTGGCGCCAGGTTACCCACATACGGACGCGGTATCACTGTTTTCGGAAAACATGCATTACATTACATTACAGGCATTTAGCAGACGCTCTTATCCAGAGCGACGTACAACAAGTGCATTAGTTCCAGGTGCAGAGGTACAAAAGAAACATACTAGGGCGAAATAAAGATTGTAGTGCCAGAAGTGACCACAGATCAGGACTCCAACACTGTAGAGTAACCTGCTCAGCAAACAAACGACCCTGCCAAATACAAATACAAACTAGCACTGAAATCACAATTTCCTGATCCGAATCAGACAAACAATCCTGCCAAATAAAAACTAACATGCTCAAACATGCTCGAACATGCGTGCCTGTGTTGTTCCCTGTCCGTTCACCCCAAAACAAAAAGTTTGGAAACAAGGCAAAAAAGTGGGAGCAAAACCCACACGTGTGAACTGCAAGGTCAACTAACTCTCTACCCCAGTGGAAAACAAGATGGCCGTCGCCGGTGACACGTGCGATCTCAATCGTAAACGGACGCATGCCCCCCCAGAAACGTCATCACATTTCTGTGAACAGCTTTGGGGAGAACAAAGATATTTGGGCCTTGATACTTTCCGTAGGCAAATGACTTCAAAGGGGTCTTGTTCCCCGCCATTTTTCAGTCAAAGGGCCATTGGGGTCTAAGCCTAAGCCTGCTCAAAATATCGAAAAGGAGAGAATGTCTGACGCGTTTCAGCAGTTTTGCCGACCTGTCCACCCACCAGTCCGCCCTCTCACTGCTAGACCCCCCCCCCCCACCCCCATCCCCCCTGCCCGCCCGTCCCTTCCCCACTCTCACCGGAGAAGATCTTCCCGGAGCTGCCGGCGATGGACAGCAGGTACTGCACCAGGTGCTGGGCGTTGGAGGTCTTGCCGCTGCCGCTGCGGCCCAGCAGCACCACGGACTGGTCCTGGCGCGTGGTGAGCAGGGCGCGGTACGCCGCCTGCGCCACGCCGTAGACGTGCGGCGCCGAGTCCTCCCTCCGGCAGCCCTTAAACATGTGCATCACCTGACGCGCGCGCGCCCGGAGGGAGGGAGGGGAGGGAGAGACAGACACAAGGACAGGGAAAAACGTGAGAGGGAATAAATTCATTTTATTTATTTATTTTTTATTTAACCTTTATTTACCCAGGGTAGGTTCGCTGAGCACGGATGCTCTTTTGCAGCAACGCCCTGCTTCACACTCATACACATTCACACCTGGGAGCTGCCCAGTACAACCACCATCCTCTTATTGTTGGCCACTGAGCAGCTCCACTGGAGGGAGAGAACATTGTTTAGCCAATTAAATCAGGGGATGATTAGGTGGCAAGTTTTTTTGCGAGAGCCAGATCTGGGATTTTAGCCAGGACACCGGGGAAAAGGGGAAAGAGAGCAAGAGAGAGATACAGTGCTGCTACATCTCTCTTCATTGACAAATCATTTCATAAATTGTTTTTTTTATCTTTTAATTTCATAACTGACGGGTAATAAGTGTCCCAGGTCTGTAGGGTGTGGTCAGCCAGGGCAGAAGGGGAGGGGCAAGGGCGGGGCCCACGCAGCGCACTACTGAACCCCTAATTGCTCCCAAAGAGCTGATTGGTACCTTGCACGGCAGCCTCTCGACGTTGGTGTGTGAGTGTGTGTGCGTGAATGGGTGAATGAGAGGCATCAATCGTAAAGCGCTTTGGATAAAAGTTTACCATTTCATTAGCGTGCGTTCACCGGCCCTGTTCTGCTCAACCACAGCACTCTTAAATCTCACTGCCCCAAAAACACACGCCCCCCCCCCTTACACCACTGCTGCCCTGTGTACTCTCTTCATCTCTCCAACGCCCTGCCCAGCACCTCCAGGACGTGCGGCTGCACCTCTTCATCTCCGCGCCGGCTCAGCCCAGCCCGTCACAGAGGCGCAGGCGGCCTCCCGGGTCAGCCGCTCATAGGAAACAGAGCCGTAATGGCCGCCGTCCGCCCGATTCCGCCGCTCGAAGCATCACTCACAGAACATCACTGCGCTCTTACTGCCGCACTTTCCCCCTCTGAGAAGCAGGTCACAGCGAACGGGCCTCCCCTCGACAAGACGCCGCCGACAGAGAGAGCACCGAATCCTCGTAACGAAGACGTACGGATCGCCGGGTCGCCCGGGGAACCCATTTACGGCCCCCTCTGTTTCCTGACCTAACCGCAGCTCCGAAGCAGAAACGCACGTAATGACAGATAAGCGCACTAAAAGCGTGTCCTATTACACGTGTGGTTACACTGCAGGTTAACGACTCGCGCCTGCTCCTTCTGACCGACGCGGGTTCGATGACTGGCACTGACTGAGGGATTCTGGGATGCCGGCGCAGCAGGGGGGCCGCACCTTTTCGGAGTACATGGAGGGGGCGCTGAGGGGGTTGATGATGACCATGTTGAGCCCGGCCTGCGTGTGGATGAGGTTGCCTCCGTAGCGCTGCCGCAGGGTGTGGATGGCGCTGGACTCGTTCAGGTAGAGCAGGGACGCCAGGTCCTCCACGCGGTCGTACGACGGAGGGTTCGCCTGTCCCGGGGGGGGGGAGGGAGAGAGGTCAAAGGTCGGGAAGAAGCGGCATGAGGAGGCCTGTGAGGAAGAGGCCCCAAAATAAAACCAGCGCAAGCCTGCACCACTCTTAACCAGGTCAAGTGCCAACTACAAGATTTTAAACAAACAGAATAACAGACTTGGGGCAAAAGGCAATACAGGGCCATCAGCTCCTTTAGGCTGGTAATATTCAGTTAGCCAAAGCGGTTCAAAGTTCTGACGCTATCGCTGATCTCGCAGTAAAATACGGTCAGCTGAACTGCAGTAGTCGCTGGTTGCCACGGCGATACGGCCTTCGGAAGGCGCTGGTGTCGCTCTGCAGCAGATGTCTCTCATCGAGGAGCCGTGGCTGCAGCCATTAGCGGTAGCCGCCGCGGCGGCCTGACTGATGACTCCGAGCCTCCTGCCAGCGGTGGATTAAAGTTCGATCGGCCGCCGCCGCGGCCCGGGCCTCTGACCGGACGGCTTTTTCTCTACATCCATCAGAAGCGTGGCCGCCTCCCAGAGCCTGTCATTATGTCATTAGGCCCCTCCCCCCTGCGCTACCCTCACAACGCTCCAGGGACCGCCCCCCGTCTCCATGACGCCCACCTCACCCCCCCCCCCCTGCCCCCAGGGCTCGGAGATGACGGACAGCAGGGCGAGCGAGGGGCTAAAGGAGGCGGGACCGAACGTGGGCCCTCCCCCCCCCCCCCCCCGGGTCAGACGGGGGCGGTACCTTCTCCACGTCCTCCTCGTCCACGTCCAGCAGCGTCCCGTCGTGCTCCAGCCGAATCTTCACCTTCCCCTCCGGCAGGCTGCCCGCCTCCGTCTTTATCAGCGTCGCTGCGGGAGACAAGGAAACAAGGAAACGAGGAAGCTCGCGCTTCAGAACCCGTCAGCTTTCTGAGTCTATCAGTAGTCTGCGCTGCAGTACTGACTGCATTTATGTCAGTTAGCAGACGCTCTTATTCAGAGTGAATGGAGTGCAAGTGTTAACCGTTTCACATGCTCGCTGTGTAGTGTGAGATTAGTGTGGGCTTTGTGCGCGGCCTACGTTTCCTCTGCCTGGATTCAGACGCAGAACATCTGGACTGCTCTGAGAGAGACAAAGGGAGGACTCATTTCCCCACAAGTACAAAGGCAGCAAAGACTACAAATAACTACGTGCTGTTGCCCATTTGATCGTGTTTGATTGGACGCTGGTGGAGTCACGTGACCTGACCGATGCACGCGATTGGAGTGTACTGACCCAGGGAGAAGCCCTCCTTGTGGACCAGCCACACCTTCTCCGTGCCGTACCATGCCTGCTCGGCCGCGATCTGCTCCTCCGTCTTCACCTGTGGGAGGAAGGGACAGGGGGTCAGACCGGCGTCCTCGGCCAGGACACGCATCCTGCAGCTCTGCGCTCGCTCGCTGCGACCGGCATCCCAGCATGCCTTGCTCTCTCTCTCTAATTTGTCGAGGTAGAGCGGCTCTCGTCGGTCCCGCGCGCGCAGAGAGACAGGCCTGACAGTTCGGCGCCTGGAGGGGCGTTCGCCCACGAAGAGAACAGAAAGGAACACCGCAGCACTGCGCCCATCCGGCGCGGCCTCATTCTGGGCTTCAAAGGACGCCATGGCGACGCTGGCCGGGCCCCTCGGAGAGACCCCGCCGCTCGTCCTGAAATGGCGCTTACGCCGCCCCCACACGGCGGCAGACGGGGGCCGGGGCCCGCGTGGGGAGCCCGGGCGAGGCGGGCGAGACGGGCACGGCGGGCACAGCGGGCACAGCGGGCAGCGCTTTGTGTTCACCAGCGCGGGGGGGGGGCGCTCTGATGAACAAAGAGCTCTCCTCCTCCAGGGCGGCTTTTCCTCCGTCTTCCCTTTTTTCTTTTTTTTTTAACTCCCGGATGAAAGGCGGGAGCGGGGCCCTCCCTCCCGCGCAGGCGGCGGCGGCGGCGATGGCGGAGCGCGTCTTTTGTTCCCCCGCCGCCGCCGCCTGCGCTCGCGGCTACAGGGGCTCTCCCCCGCGTGATCGCAGCGCCGCGGTGCGGTGCGGTGCGGTGCGGCGGAGGAGGAGGCCTCCAGATGGCGAGCCCGGAGCGCTCTAATTGGAGCGTTAGGAAGGGGGGGGGGGGGGGGGGGGAGTGATTAGAAAGCAGCGAGAGCCGCTGTTCCACATCACAGGCTCAGGCACGGGGTGGGGTGGGGGAGGGGGGGGGGTTGTCCTGAATAAAGCACGTTAAAATCCGCTAAAGAACACCAACATCGGGACAGCGGCATCACACCACTCCACAGCAACGCAAATGAACTAAAGAGCACAATGCTGGCAGATCACAAAACCGCAAACAAAGAAGAAAAGAAAAGCACTCAAAAGGCATTCAAACGTCATGTGTCACAACAACCCGATGGATCAATGCCCCCCCCCCCCCAAAACACAAGTCATCATTCGCTTCTTTATGAAGGTAAAACAAAAAAAAAGTGGAAAACTACAGAAACAAAAAATAACAAAAAAAGAGATGGCATGGCACCAAATTCCACTCTGCGGTTTTAATGCAAGCACAAACACTGGGAGTACACCAGACAGTGTAGAATACTGAGGACTGCCGACAGAGGCAAAATTTAGGTATGTAAAAAAATCACAGTGGTTAGATAAAGCACACCTGCACTCCACGGGAGAGGAGCGTGCCCCTGACACCACTGGAGGAGAAACGCACGCACAGGAAGGAAGCTCAGCTGTGTGCTGGCTACTTCCTGTTTGCGATGGAGCGTGTTTCAGGCGCCTTTCCTCTGTCCTCTCAGTATTCTACAGGGTGGCCGCGTGGGGATTCTGGGATGGGGGGGTGTCACAGCAAATCGACAGGCAGGCCGCACATTCAAGGGCGAGTGGGCGGGAGGGGGGGTCAGGGGTCGGGGGGTCGGCACGCAGGCACGGCATTGGCCCAGACCTTGAGTTGGGCGGAAGCCGCGTGGGCAGCCTGCAGAACAGCCACGGGGTCCTCATCCACCTGCCCCTGTGGGGACGGCGGGCAGCGTGAGGGGGGGGGGGGCGGGGGAAAGAGAGTTAAAAATTAACCCTTAACTCACAACATACACAACAAACGCTCCGACAGAAGCCGGTCAGGCACACAACAGCAGCTCTTCGCAGGTTCTGGGTCAGGCGGCGTACCGCACGAAGACGTGTCAGGGCTTAAAGCCCCTCAGCTCGTGTTCAAAACAAAGTCCGCTGTCTTTTTTATTTTCTGTTCTCGTTGTGTATAAGACGGGAAACAAATGTGGACTTATTACACACAGTAATGCAATCGTTTTTTAAAAATGGTCAATTTGATCGGTAGTTAATCAGCTAATTAGGTTAAATGAACCTTCAGACCACGTCGTAATATCGTCATGTTAATGTGTGTATTGTGTATTTAGCTCATTTACTTCTCACCAGCTAGTGTGTTAGCTGGTGAAATAACTTAAATGTAGGCTCATCTGGGAGTGAGATAACTATAATGGCTAATGGTAGCTATAATTTGCAGCAATTTGGAATTTCCCATTATGTGCAAAATAACCATGCACCTGCACTAACTGATGAAGCTAATGCTAACGTGTGTTCCAAATGCGCTCGCTTTTAAGACAGTTGCCTGGTTACAGGTGCCTTAATGCTGCTTAAGAAGTAGTCAGGGAGTTTACAGCCTCCTGGCCAGGAGACCACAGACTGAGAGTCTGTCACATTAATGCCAAATGTGCTTTAAAATGGCAGGGAGGCAGGGACGCACACACAGGCAACGTCAGTAACCGCTCACTGACATCCACGGGCGGCTGTAAACAGGAAGACAGAGAGAGCACACAGAGGTCACGCAGACACGTGTCACAGCGCTGACAGGAAAGGCATCAGGGCCCGCGGCTGTGGAGAGAGACTGTAGTGTAAGTGCAGGAGGTGGTTCTCTCCGAAGTCTAACCAATGGGGGGAAAAGTTTGATAATTAAGCAGCATGTCTTATTCTGATAAAATCTTGCTTGAGACACCAGGGGCACATGGCTGGTGGGGGGGTGGGTGGGGTGGGGTTGGGGGGGGGGGGTTAACGCAGAGCTGGGAGTCAATACCAGGCAATGAAAAAAGGGGCGGGAACGGGCCACCGGACACTCCGAAATCACAGACCTACCTTCCCACACCCAATCACTCGCAAGCCCCTAACGACACAAGACCACACACTGACAGGGAACTTACAGGCCCCTCTCATGCAACACACCATCAACACATCACACATGCGCTTTCAATGAGCCTTCAAGACAAAGAGCTGGAGACATCTCCAGCCACTGAGACCCAGCGGGCAGGGAAAAGAAACACCGAACAACATTCCTGGGGGAGGAGCCTAGACGGAAATTTTTTTTGTTTTTTAACAGACTTTTTTAAAAGTGTTAGTCAAACAGATAGCATGCGACTATAATTCCAGGTCATAAAGGAGTTGCATTTAAAAGCACGTCCTTCTCTCTGTCTGTTTTGCGAGTGAGTTGGATTAGCGGCCCGCGCTAACTGGTTCGGAGAGGAGCATTGCAAGGGGACATGGCGGACGGTTGGGTGGCGGCTGCAGGCAGGTACGGGGGGGGGGGGGGTTAGTCTAGGACAGCAGGCTTACGCTCCAGCACGAGACACGAGCGCACACTCCTCCCAGGCCGTGGGCGGGGCCCGGCGGGGGCGGGGCCGGCTGAGGAGGAGGGGCCTCCAGGGAGGAGCACGGTACCTGAGCGGAGGCTGTGGCGCTGGCCTCTGGCTCCAGCTAGCCACGCAACAGCAACGAAGGGGGAACGGCGTGAGACCCAGAGCGAGAAAGAACAGAAAGAGAAAGGAGAGATGGGAAAACAGGGTGAGTGAAAGGGAGGTGAAGAACGCACCACAACAGTTAAGAGCAGTGAGATGGACAGCGTGCCTTGCCCAAGGTAAACTAGGAGAGGGCCAGAATGAACTGAGACCTGGTCAGACGCTAACAACAGGGCCTTTCCGTTAGCAATTACACTGGAAATTTAAAGCCATTAATTACACTGACATTACATTGTTCCTTATGAAATGGATTTCTTTAGATCTGCAACACAGTGCAAACCCTTTAAAAAGCCCTGTGCACGCTCCCCATTTAGTTGGAAAAGAAAAGAAAAAGAGAAAGATGAGGAAAAACAAAGATGGTGATGTTAATGAGTTTCTGGTAAAGGAGGATGAATTCTCCACCCGGGCGAACGTCAGCAGGGCACGGGGAGTTTACGTGAAGAGACAGGCAGGGGGAGGAAGGGGTTAACAGGAGCAGAGGTCACATGGCGGCATCACCCCCGACCACGCCGCACGCACGCACGACAACGAGCGCGGTCTCCACGGCAACCGGCCCCTACATTCCGCCAACGCTGGCGACGGATGTGTCGGGTTACAGAATTAATCACTGCTTATTATAACGTGCTCACATCTAATAATAGAGCGCTCAGCGCTCCCCCCCCCCACGCAGCCCTCCCCCTCCCTCAGGGAACTGAGCCTCGCAGTCCGGCTTCAGGATAATTAGGCTTGCGGTCCAGAGAGAGGCCTGAGCTAAGCCACACGGGCCCCAGGCACACCGGTTTTGGGTGACCGCAGCCGGGACAGCCCAGGGGACGCAAACGCACCCGTCCCAAATGCCTGCACACACAACGGCAGGGCCGGCCGACCGGGACACCCCCCCCCCCCCCCCCAGACGAGTGAGTGCTATTAATAATTTACGGATGGAAATTAAAGGGGGGGGGGGGGGTTGTGACGGAGGGAGAGATGGATCGGGATTTAGGGGATTTTTACGGGCACGCCGAAGATCCTCTCCAGCCGCCTCTGAGCCTCCTCTGTGTGGGACAGCGGCGCCACCTACAGGTCAGATCACCGTGTGAGACGTGCGGGTCGCCACAAGCAGGGAGCAGCTCAGCCCTGCGGCTGCATTACTGTCTATTCATGACGGGCGTGAGGAGCAGGCTGCTCTGCTGCTCTGCTGCTCTGCTGCTCTGTGATCCACCCTCCCACCAGCATGCTGCACACACACACACACACACACACACACACCTGCTGGGCGCTCCCAGGAGAGGGCTTCTCGGCAGGAACAGAGGAAACACGCGATGCTCCCTTCACCTAAATGCACAAACCCACACACACACACACACACACACAAACACAAATTCACCCACACACATACAAACACACCCACACAAACACACACACGTGAACGCAGATGTACCCGCAAAAACAAGCGCACGCACACACACACACACAGACCAGTGTCGGTCAGAGGCACAAGGTACTGTACACACTGTCACACCATGCTCAGCTGCTCTACGTTAGTTGACACTCGAAACGGCTACCCCCCCCACCCCCCAAAAAAAAAATACAGTTAACATGACACTCAGGGTTAAAGTGAGCTCAAACGGGCAAAGCACACAGTCCCCATTCTGCTGGAGAGACACAGGAAGACAAGCTACACAACAGGCCACCGTTTCCCCAAGTTGCAGAAAAGAAAAATATGACATTCATTTGTTGTTCCTGTCATCTGTAGAGTTTAACACAATTTCCAGGAGGGCCATGTTGCCCGGCTGACATATCCGCTTTTAAGCCCTCTGTGAGACACAGCAGCCTCATTAGAAACAGGCTGCAGCAGCCTCCCGGGACCAGAATGCACCAGGCGTCCAGCAGGCTTCCAGAACAGTCCAACACAGCTCCAGCTGAACAAGCAAAGCTTCACAGCAAAAGATGACACCGCACTCCCATGTGAACCCATCAGGGGAGCGACACAGAGCCAATTTGGGGAAAAAGACTAGCGGGCGGGAGGAACGGATTCTCAGAGACCGAGAAAACTGTCTTCAGACGGACCGAAGAGGTTCGAGCCTCAGCGAACAGGAAGTGACCTCACAGCCGTAAACGCCGCAGCCTCCAACCACAGGAAGACAGGCTGGGCTTAATGGGCTTCAAATGACAAGTCAGACAAGGCATGAAAACAAAACGCATTGCCACAGAGGTGACTTTGAGACACCAGATAAAATCATTCCTTGACTAAGTGAGGTTAGGACTCCAGTTTTTAGCGTGATTCAATCGAGGTGAAGGCGGCGTGAGGCTGCCACCAGCACAACGCAGGCACTACACCAGCACGGTACGGCAGGGAAGTACAGCAGCAGTGAGGCGACCAGGTTAGTACTGATACCCAGCATGCAACGCTCAGCCAGGTGCTCTGCTCAGTGCTGTTACTCTCACCGCCACGGCACCATGGAAACCACACCATGCATTCGGAGGGCAGGCGATCTGTACCTCAGGCTTTCTCACGGAAAATTTGGGGGCCGGGATGAATCCGGGGGGCGGCGACAGGGGGTTGGATTTGGGAGCTGGGATGAATCCGGGGGGCGGCGACAAAGGAGACTGTTTAGGTGGGGGGATGAATCCAGCAGGGGGCGACAGAGGTGATGATTTTGGAGCAGGGATGAATCCAACAGGGGGCGATAGAGGTGACGGTTTTGGAGCAGGTATAAATCCAGCAGGGGGCGATAGAGGTGATGGTTTCGGAGCAGGTATAAATCCAGCAGGGGGCGACAGAGGGGACGGCTTGGGAGCTGGGATAAATCCAACCGGGGGCGATAAAAGCGAGGGCTTGGGGGCGGGGATGAATCCGGGGGGAGGGGAGAGGGGATCTAATTTGGGCGTAGGCGAGACCGGGGACGTGTCCTCCTTCCCAGAAGAGGAAGCTGGAGCTTCCTTGGCTTCCTCCTCCAGCTTCAGCTCCACCTCCCTCTGGTCCTCCTCCTTCTCCCTCTTCTCCCCGTCCGCCTCCTTCTCCTCCTCCTCGCCCCTCCGCTCGGGGGGCTCGGGCTTGCGGTCCGGGCCGCGGGGGCGGGCCCGGTGCTCCTTGGTCCTCCCGCGGCCCATCAGGCTGGCCAGGCCGGCGGAGATGTCGTCCTTCTCCTCCCTCCTGACGGCGTCGTGCTTGAAGGAGAGGGCCGGAGCCCTGGGCGCCTTGGGCACGGAGACGGGCAGAGCGGGCGGAGCGGGCTCCGCGGGCGCGGCCGGAGGTCGCGGCTCCTCCTCATCCCCGGGCATCAGCCTGCGGGCCACCCGCCGCACCACCTTCACCACCTTCTTGCGGCTCAGGCCCTGGTCCTCGCCCGCGGGCGCCGCCGCCGCCCTCTCCGCGCCGTTGAGCGCGCCGTTGCTCTCGCCCCCTCTGCCCGCCGGCTGCCTGGCGGGTTCCGGGCTCTTGAGGGACGCCCTCGCCCTGGGCGGGGGGGACGGGCTCTGCACGCGCTCCCTACGCGTCCCGGGAGCCGCCTTCGGGCTGTCGGAGCGCGGGCCGTCCGGACCGGGACTCCGGGCAGACTGAGACGGGCTGCTCATGCTGCCGTCGCTGTCAGACTGCCGTGGCGCGGGGGTGGCGAAGGGTCCGAGGGAGGGGAGAGGGGCGGCGCGGGACGACAAAAAAAAAAGTTTGAGACGCAGAGCAGCAAGAATCATGGGGGGGGGGGGGGAAACCAGCTACCACTAGAATAACCACAGGAGCGGAGAGGAATATGAGAGCAGTGCTGACTGGGGAAAGCGTATATCACGCTGCTCTCTGGTTCCCCGGTCCAGAAACCATAAAGATAATGACGGCGCGTTATCTTCTGCAGGGGCGATCAGAGGCTCCATTCCGCCGCTCCTGCTCGTCGCCACGCACCGTTAAATAACACGCACTGCGCCGAGCGGTTAGCCACGGCGGCGGCTAAGCGGCCGGCGTAGGCGGAAAGTTCCGGGCAAGAAGGGCGCACTCCGCAGACCCCGTCCCGGAAATCCGTTCTGCCGCGGGCGAGAACGCCAGGGTGCGTAGCGGAGAGATCACAGATTTCTGACGGGGGCGGTGGTAGATACCCTCCGAGCGCACGGTTAGCGGGGTGTGTGTGTGTGTGTGTTCAATCACGTCCAGGCCATAAACAACTGCGCACCACTGACCGTACGCACGCAGGCAACCAATAAGAGACTACTTCAGTTCTCAGAGCTCAGTACAGCAGCGACTGAACACAGAAACTGAGCACAGGCAGCCGTGCCACAGGAAACAGTGCTCTGAGAGAGACCTGCAGCGCGTTAATTAGGCCGTAAACAGCTTAGCGCGAGTAGGGCCGCGGCGTGCGGCAGGGAGTAAGCAGATATTAAAAGCCGGCTTGCGCAGTGTCGTGACGCGAGCGTTTGTCCGATGCGGTAAGTGAAATCACCCTGCTCGTATTAGCAGCAGTGGTGCAGTGACCCCTCTAACGCTAACACGGCACAGTGACACACTGCAGACACTGCAGGCCTCTCCAGACCCCCCCTCCCCGCAGTGCTACGCATTCACTCAACCAAAATCCCGTAAGCAGAGTGCGCGCCAGGAGAATACTGCGCACACCCTGCTGTACAGTGGTGTGTGGGACAGGCAGGGTCCCAAAGAGCTATGAGGGTACTGGCTGGGGCAGCCATTTTGGTGCCGCAAGTTGCCTGCTGACACCCTGCCCCCCCACCCACAGTGCTGATGAGCAGGATGTGTGCCGCCTGGCTAGGGTAAGCATTAAAGACACAGCATCCACCCCCCCAAACCCACTACCCCCCACCATCCCCATCCCAGCACTGTGGGGTCTCCTGCCTTACCAGCTGCTCTCTGAGACTACACATCACTCGGGGGGGGGGGGGCGAGTGATTTCTCCAGCACTACCTCCTCATTAAGAAACATGACTCAGCGACGGCCGGCCCGGAAAGAGGCCGACCCCCCGTCCCGCGAAGAGGGAGGCGTTCAGGTGTTTTTAACGGGCGCAGCAGTGGCCACAGAGGCACGGCCTTCGGCCAAAACCTTCAGCTTTAAACATCAAGCCGAACGCAAACGGCGCATTTTTAAAGGTCGCGGTGCCCGCTGAGGGCTGGGGCGGTTCCATCGCTCTTTGGAGTCTCGCCCAGGGTCCGCCCCAGTTAAACAGAGATGAGTGACAGAGATTCGGCCCAATCAAACGGCGAGAGGAAGCAATTGGACGTTTCCTGTGTAGCAGAATGTCGAACACGGAACACGGCGTCGGATTAAGGCACGCCTCGTCTGGGTTTAGGGGTAACACCCGCCCCACAAAAGGAGCGTCCAGGCGGAAACCCAGACTGATTGCTCCTCTGTTTGCCTGTTAATCAGCGTCGGCTTCGCTGTTCCTCGGGGGTCTACTCTGCAAGTCGAGTCATCTCTCTCTCTCTCTCTCTCTCTCTCTCTCTCTCTCCCTCTCTCTCTCTCTCTCTCTCTCTCTCTCCTCTCTCTCTCTCTCTCTCTCTCTCTCTCTCTCTCTCTGCGTCTCCGAGCCCTTCGAGTGTCCTCCACACTGCCTTCCACAGAGAGTAGTCAATGTGTGGAACAGCCTGTCAGGTCGTAGAGGCAGAAACTCTGGGGGTTCTCAAGACTAGGCTTGATACGGTGTTAGATACTATCTAGTCTGTAGGTAATCAGAGCGCTAATTTAGTCAGGAAAATGGCGAGCATTGTTGGGCTGAATGGCCTGCTCTCGTCATTATATTACGCTGTTATGTTAACTTCTGCAGGCCCCTCGCAAAGCAATACGAGAGGCTGGCAAACAGCAGATGGGTGGGTCTGCAGTTACTCAGCCCGCAAAGTTCAGGTCTGGCAGTGAGACCGCAGGGGGGAGGCCGCACACCCAACCGTTAGCAACTCAACAAGAAGACTCCACACTCTATTTGCTCAGTAGCTCATTAGGTAGGATACAGCCAGTTAAGAGATCAGTGACCCGGACTAAGGCAAATAACGCAGAAGGGCTGGTTGTATTCCGCCAAATAAATGAAGGAAGGAAGAGAGACTGTTGGCACAGCGGTGAGGCCAGTGAGAATTCCACAGTGTGCTCAGTCACTTTCTTTTCTGATCACCTGCTGACCAAAGAACCTCGAAAAAGAGGCCACTGATGTCTACAGGAACTCAACCGTACAGGCGCTCCTCTTAGAGGTAAGGCCTGGACAGACCACACTGCTCAACATTCCACGCCCCCCTGAGAAATCTGTGATCCCCGCGAAACCCCGAAAGATGGGTCCTTGGTGTCGCCTTTGACGACGGCGTGCGAGCACACAGCGCGCGGGCGGCTGACGACTTACGTTGGAACTTTTGGAGCCCGGCTTGGTCTCGTCTTTAACCTGGAGGGACGGAAGCCAGAAGGGTTTCAGGTCAAAACCCCCGTTCGCCCTACACCCCCCCCCCCCGACCGCGCCCGACACGCCGCTCGTGCAAGAGAAGGGCCCACGCAAGAAGAGCCCGTCCCCATCATGCACTCTCTCCCACAGCCCCTGTGCCATCTGTCTGTCCCTGCTGCCCACTGCCCGCGACCAGGCCATGCACGCTAAATGCTGCAGGGCTCCAGCCACGGAGTTTCCATTCAGAAACGCCAACAGGGTCCGCAGCTTTAAAATGAGCGGCAGGGTTTATCCGGCACACTTCCTGCTGACCCCACGCAGAGAGCAGGGAGAGCTGGAAAAACGCTTAAAATGGTCTCCAGTAAAAATGTCACTAGCACTGGGGGGGCAGGGGGGGCAGGGGGTGGGGGGCTCTTCTAACTGCGGGAGGGAGATGGATAACCTGCACACAGCACACAGCTTCACGGTGGTGATGGGATTTATTTCTCCCATGGTTCCCATGCGAAGACAGGGAAATGAAGGGGAGGAGAGGGTGAGAGAGCTTGGCGTAGGTGTGGTCCTGGTGCAGTATTTGCAAACATCATCATTGTGATCAGACCACAGGGGGAAAACAAGCACTTTCAGAGTTATGGTTACGGGCAGGGCATCTCGTCCAACCACAATGGTGAAGTTTGCATAGACTTTAGACCACAGTAGTAGGCCATGGCTTGAAGCTCTTCCATGCAGCCAGACCACCTATCGCAGTGAGTGTGGTTCCACCTTGAGAGATGCGTGAATGGGAGTGGTTCCACCCTGACGGATGTGTGAATGGATGTGGTTCCACCCTGACGGATGTGTGAATGGGAGTGGTTTCACCCTGACGGATGTGTGAACAGGAGTGGCTCCATCCTGATTTCTCTCTCATGCTCCTTCTCTCCCTCTCACTGAACACACAGTGTTACATCATCCCGCAGCATTGAGTTAGATTATTAGCATTCATCATACACTTATAGAGCCTTGAAAGCCAAGTGAGTCCAAGTGATTCAATATTCACCGTCTGCACACAAAAAAGTGACAGTCGCTCGGAATGAGGTCATTACACTGACACTAGCTTATCACGCCAAGATCTGCCTCAGCTTGTTATTTCAAGAGACAAATTCCCACCTCGGGCCCAATAAACCCAGGGCTGAGGAATGCCGCTGTCATGCACTCTCAAGAAAAGCCATTTTTAAGTTCGGTAAGTGGGCTGGCTCACCAGCCCCAGAGCACCAGAGAGCCGGCTGAGGTACCAGTGCCACTGAACGAAACACATGCACAACACAAACACGTCTTCAACTTCGAAAATGTTTAAAAAGAAAACAAAAAGAAACGGCATAAATATTGAACAACACTTCCCTTTTGCTCCCAGAATGAAAAGCGTGATGAGAACGCCATGATGGTGGCTCTGCGGTCAAGAGCAGCTGGGGGCAGGTGGAGGAGGGGGGGGGGGGAGGGGAGGAGGGGCAGGGGGAGAGGGGGGGTGGGAAACGGAGGGGTATGGAGATGGGGCGGGGGGGGGGGGGAGGACAGGAGGATGAGACAACTGACGGATGAGAGCTACGGCAGTCTACGGCTCTGCCGGTGGGGCCCGGGGGCTGCTGGCCTCAACGCTACGGGCTGGAGACCGGGTGGAGGCGGAATGGACAGCTCTGGAGTACACAGAAAAGTGGAAAGCAGGAGAGGTCACAACGCAGGACCTGCCATCACACAAATCAAACACGATGCTCATACACAGGTCTCTATCTTCATGTATTTACCCACAGATTAAAAATGACTTTACTTCAGCTTATTAAACGTTTCTCTTTGAAAACGCAAATGCACCGTTTAACTGCTCGAAGCCTAGCGTTTTTTTAAGCTAGGTAAACCTAGCTCAGCTGAGCAAGAAGCAGAGGCAGCTGAAGAGAATGGAGCAGCTGAGGTGAAGGAAGCTTGAGTGGAGCACGGCTGAAACGTCATTCTGCCCGTCTGTGAAAGGCGTGAGACTGAACGGCACAATGTGAGCGTGATTAGGAGGCGCGTGGGGACCCCGCCGTGCCGTCCAGGAGCGGTAAGAGTCTGGCGTGAGCGTGGCTTAGCCTGTGTGTGTGTGTGTGTGTGTGCCAGCGGCCTAATCTCTGACAGGCTAATTTAGCTGCTTTCCATTTTCCCCATGTGACGGCGCAGACGCAGACGATGCAGATGCAGACGATGCAGACGCAGACGCAGACGGACAGGCCCGGTCCCCCGGCCTGCACTCTGAGGAGGGGGGGGGGCTCTGCTCCCCCCACCTGCTCTCCCTCTCTGAGGGACAGAGGGGTGTGACTGAGAGCTCGGCCAGACCTCCACGCCAAACTGCGTCCGCTCTCCTCACAAACAGAGACCGGGGGAAACTGGGTCAGCAGCGGCAACACACTACAACACACACACACTACAATAAACACAGACACATTAGAATACACACACACAACACACACACACACACACACACACTACAATACACACACATTACAATACACACAGACACATTAGAATACACACACACAACACACACACACACACTACAATACACACACATTACAATACACACAGACACATTAGAATACACACACACAACACACACACACACACACACACACACACACTACAATACACACAGACACATTAGAATACACACACACACAACACACACACACACACACACACACACACACACACACACACACACACTACAATACACACACACAACATACACAGACACACAGACACCCACACACACGCGCACACGAACACAAGCAAGCATAAGCATAAGTGCGAGCACACAAACATACACACTTACAGAAGCCAACATAAAAACACTACACCACATGGTGATGAGTATGATTCTGGTGACATCATAAGCAGCACAGCACAAGCGACCAATAAAAGCGAAACGCCTCAACAAACCCTTGAATCTGTTAATCCCCAAATATAGAACCATGACTCTCAGCAGTACATTCCCTCAGACTAAGTTTAGAGCTGACGGAATAAAGAAAAACAAATCCAAAAATCACATTATCTGTAACGGTCCCTTAGCGAATATTACACAGAACAATCTCCAACACAAAACTGACACGATTTCGACAGAAGCCCTACTCTCCCCATTCATAAAAATGACACAGCACCGGCTCACAAAAACCTCTCTTCTAGGCTTCCCACTAACCACCACACACCACATCCTGTCTATGTCAAATTTAAACTGAAGCTGAATAACCCTGTTGTCCCTTGTAGAGGACAATATTAAGAATGTATAATACCGAGCTCTCGCCTCCCTGTGTGTTAGTTTCAGTGCTTTTTAGCTCAGCAGTGGGGGCCATCGCAGCGACACTCACACACAGAGGCATGCGCTGGAGCGGGCAGTCAGGGTCAGGGGACAGTGGCAGAGAGGCGGTGAGCCACGCGCGGCCGCAGAGGATACGCACACACCCTTTATTAAGCGCCTGACACAACTGGGCGCGACCGCCAGCACGGGCACCGAGAGAGGGGCACGCTCTCCCCCCTCGCAAGCGGCCGCCCTCCCCGCCTCGGTCCGCACGGCAATCCGTAACGTCCCCTAACGAGCCTCTCTCCACGCAAAAGCAACCTTCTCCCCCCCCTTCCCTGTCCTCATTCACAAAAAAAAACACACTGCCCAAGCCGTGTGCTTCACGGATACTCTACAGCACATAAAACACTTTCATGAAGCTAGTCCCTAATTCAGCTGCACTCATTCATTTCAGGAAAACCCACTGCCTTACACCTCTGCCAAAAGACCCACTTCATTACAAGTTAATGTAGCATAATGCGCCAAGTTGTGTAAGACCAACTGTAACAGGACAACAAACTAACTCAACCTAAACTAACAAACTAAACTAAACTAAACTAAACCAACATGCCGAAATCTACCCACAAAGAATTGTTTTACATTTTCAGTCGTTCCTGGATTCCACCACTTAAACATTTAAATCCATTTGAGTTCAAAAACACAAGCTTGGTCGCATAATCCCTTTCATATGTAGTTTGCATTGCATTGCTCCTCAACCACTAGGCAAGCCACACTAGGAAACACTTTCGTATAAACTACAAAAGCCGACTACATAAGAGAGGAAGACACACGTTACCAAAAGAGCTGGTGAGAGAGGAGGCAGGCAGAAGAAGACCCAATACCACACAGGCTCCAAACGAAACGCGTTCTTGCCCAACGGTTGGTCCGTTGAACAAAATGGCCAATGGAACCGAAACCTTCAGTCAGGCAACTTGTTGCAACACTTCCCCTCCTCCTGCTCTCACCAGTGTCAGGCCTATAAATAGAGCCGAGCTGCGGCAGCCAAAGCCCCCCCAACCCCCCGGATTCCTGAAGCTGAGCTGCTGGCGGACGGTGCGCAGGCACTGGCCCCCCCGGGGGCCGAAGGGTCGCTCCACAGGTCCGTTACCTGGTACCTGGCGAAGGTCGAGCCTCAGAGTTACCTCCTTCAGCGGGGGGGAGAGCGGCGAGGCGAGGTTAGCGGTGAGCTGGCACGGAGGAAGAGTGAGGGGGAGAGGAAGAGCGAGGGGGAGAGTCCGCTCGACGTCACTGCGACCAGCGAGTCGCTCTGTCTGAAGAAGCAGGGAAATGCGATAGGCCGGCGTGGGGGGGGGGGGGCGCTTGGGGGGGGGTTGGCCGTTATCCCCAGCGCTAGGTGGGGAGAGACGGCGGGGGACAGCTGCCGTGACACAGCCCGGGGTTAAAAATAGCCAGAATCCCCCCCCCCCTCCTCCAACAGCCTCCAGGCGCACGCCGCAGCCGCCAGGCTCCCCCGCCGCACCCCGGGGCCCAAAGAATCCAGAGAGGAGGCGCGCTGGGGGGACCCCTGCAGTCGCCGGTACTCCTCAGCTGTTTCCGAACTTCAGACCGGCACAGGCCAGGCCACTGAGCGAGCGAGCGAGCGAGAGAGAGAGAACGAGCGAGAGAAAGCCAACGGGCTCTTTCTTCCCGGTTCAGGGGAGACAGAAGTAAACGTCGGGAGGTAAGCAGAAAAACAGAAGTGTGGAGAGAGAGAGGGGGGGAGAGAGGGGGGGAGAGAGGGGACAGTGCGAGCCGTGGAGGGGGCACGGAGGAGACGACGCCCACAGCTGGGCACTTCCCTCTCGTTTGCACCGAGGTGCCGAAAAAAAAGAAAAACACTGCAGTGCATTCTGGGTGCAGCCGCGAGGATCAGACCCAACACCTTCCTTTTTTTTTTAAAAACCCACAGGGTTAAACTGTTGACAATGGCGATTCAGATTTTTAAAAATGATACAAAAAAAAGAATTACAGCAAAAACAGGCACTGTTTTATAATCAGACACTGCCTTAACCAACAGAGGAACAGCAGCCTAGCTCCTGCACTGTAATGTGGACCATTTACAGTGACTGCAACAGACTGCACAGGGAGAAAAGAGGACTGACCAGAAAACCTCTTATCATGGCCACTGTACTCTTTCGCAGGAAAAAAATAAGAAGTGATATAGTTTACATTCCATTCCTTTTTCATACCGTGCCCTGAAAAATATTTCATAAAATATTTCATATAAAGGAAATGCAGCATCTCACAGTAAGAATATCATATCAACAGTCAAACATGGTTGTGTTAGTGTGATGGTGAGGGGATGCTTTGCTGTCTCGGGACCTGGACGACATTCCATTATTGAAGGAACCACAAATTTGGCTCCGTATCAGAAAATTCTTAAGGAGAACGTCTGGACACCTGACCATGAACTGAAGCCTAATTAGGTTTTTCAGCAAGACATTGATCCAAAACACAAAAGTTCAAATCTGAATGGCTGAAAAGAAACAAAATTTAAAGAAGTTTCGGAGTGAAATTCCTGACTTCAACGAAATAGAGATGGTGTGGCAGGACCTGAAACGAGCAGTCCACACTCAAAAATCTACCAGTCTGTCTGAATTAAAGCAGTTCTGCAAATAAGAGTGGACTAAAATTCCTCCACAGCAATCAGAAAGACTGATATCAAATTATAGCAGGTGTTTGGTCGCAGTTATTGCTACTAACGGTGGTGCAACCAGTTATTATGTTTAAGGGCAGTTCATGGACCTATCTTCAGTAGATTCCCACAGAAAGACTTGATTGTATCTAGTTTTCTCTGGAAGAGGCTGGCCCGGTACCTTGAGAAAAGTTGCCATAAACCAGTGGTCTCCAACCCTGGTCCTGGAGAGCTACAGGGCCTGCTGGTTTTTGTGTTCACCTTAAAAGCAGCACCCAGTTGAGACCCAAGACACCAGGTGAGTTGAGTTAACTGTGCAATCAACTGCTCTAATTGATTCATGAAGTGCAGAGTCACTATGAAAACCAGCAGACCCTGTAGCTCTCCAGGACCAGGGTTGGAGACCACTGCCATAAACAGTGTTCCAGTTTTAACTAAACAGGCAGGAACTGAAAATATATTTAGCATTCAAGCAGAATAACAACTTCTCTAAATGGTTACACAAAACTAAGCATGTGACGTTCCACCATCAGCATCACACTCGAATGCTAGCTGAAAAAAAAAATGCTTATTTTTACAGTGACGACACCGAGGTCTGGACAGCAGCACATGAAAAAGCGGAACTGGCTGAAATCACGGAATTACGCTTAAAAGCCCTCACGCCGAAACACGTTAAACACGGAGCGGTCACAATCTGCGGAACCTGGCCAGCGATTGGCTGCTTTAATCAGCCCGCCGGTTCCTTCCGGAACATTCCGGATGACTTCCTCCTCTCAGACAGGGAGTCGGCGGGTGGGAGCCGAGATGGGCGGGGCAGCTGGCTTCAGTAAGTATGCACAGCGATACGCACATGTGGGGGGGGGGGCACAATTCACTCTTTAATGTTCGTCTGCTGAAAGACATGCAGGCGTTTCTAAAGAAGGGACTGGCTGCAGAATCCCTTAACGAAAGGGAGGAGAGATCCTGACAGGTCACTGAAAACTTAAAAATAAATAAATATGCAAGGGAAATAAATATAAATATAAAAGGGAATAGATCAATAAATAAATAAATAAATAAATAAATAAATAAATAAATAAATAAATAAATAAATTCTGCTAGTGCCATTGATAAAAGCCAGCTCCTGTCCCATTGTGTTTTTTTTTTTTGATACAAAATCACATTGTACCACTAGAGGGAGAGCTTCACTTTAAAAATGGAAAGAGAATGGAGGCTCTTCGTGTCACTCAATGTGGCACAAGGGGGCGCCATCTGCCTAAAAATAGGTCTTTGTTTAGGTTTCGCCTAACACTGAATCAGATAAAACGTGACCTAATCCTGCCCTCTCATTAATCTTCAAATTGGATTTCCTGAAGCATTAACGCAGGCACTTTCACAGTGTACTTAAATTTCAGCCGCAGTTTGAAAAGGTGACCAGAAAGACAGGACAAAATGTCACTCTGCCTGTTCTTTTATTCCAGAACAAGTGCATCATGGGAAAATGCAATGACATAACACCCCCCCGGACAAGCCCTGCCTGGGAGAAGTGGGATTGGGTGTGGAGGACAGAGGAGTCAGTAGACCAATACGAGTTGGATAGAACTGCACAGGGGATTATGGATCTGAATGCGTGCCTGTGCGTGTGTGTGTGTGTGTGTGTGTCTGTGCCTGTGCCAGTGTGTGTGTGTGTGTGTGTGTCCACACGTTTATCGTTACATACCTATGTGTGTTGATGTTGGTGTGTTTGACCGTAGTTCTGTGGCAGTATGCAATACTAATATAAATACTACATGCTTTGCAGAGACAGTATGTTTGTTTTTCAAATTGTGCAATTCAGACTTATTCAGACAATACACATGACCTCAACTTGCAAGCATTTTAACAAGCTTAATTGCATGTTGCATCATGCTAGTACATGATATAACAGTAATATACTAACTACTAGTTGTGAGTGCTAAAGGCAAGAAGGATTTTATATTTCTGACCTGCGCATATCATGACATGCACACAAAATTAAAATTTATTGGGTACAATTTACAGACCCACCCTGTCTTCACACCCTTCCCATCACTGTAGAACCTGCATTTTCCACACTGAAGAACCAGCACTCTCCACACACTGCAAAACCTGCACACTGCAGAACCTGGGCAGACCCTCCACACACTGTAGAACCTGCACCCTCCAAACACCACAGAACCTGCACCCTCCACACACTGCAAAACCTGCACACTGCAGAACCTGGGCAGACCCTCCACACAATGTACACCTGCACCCCCACACACTGCAGAACCTGGGCAGACCCTCCACACACTGTAGAACCTGCACTCTCCACACACTGTAGAACCTGCACCCTCCAAACACCACAGAACCTGTACCCTCCACACACTGCAGAACCTGCATTCTCTAAACACTGTAGAACCCACACCTTCCACACATTGTAGAACCTGTACCCTCTACACACTGCAGAACCTGCACTCTCAACACACTGCAGAACCTGCACCCTCCACACACTGCAGAACCTGCACTTTCCACACACTGTAGAACCTGCACCCTCCAAACACTGCAGAACCTTCACCCTCTGCACCCTCCACACACTGCAGTCTGCACAGGGCCGAGTGGAATCGGAGTTTGCTCAGTGAGGCTTCCTGGAGGCGGGACTGGGAATTATGAAATCATCTCCCAGCACACAGTGAAGGCACAAATGACCACACAGCTCCAGCTTTCTCATTGGCTGGAGTGTGGGTTTAAGAGGAGACACGAGCGGGACAAGGTCACAAAGGTGAATGACCAGCACTGCAGAACCACTGAGGATCGCACAGTCAAAGTCCAACATCACACCACTTCTGAGTTTTGTATATTAATCACTGAAGCATACATAGCAGTCCAAATCTACAAAATAATTTTTCACCATTCTTCAGGTAAATTTGATTTTCAGGCATCTATTTTTTAAAAAGCACACTAATGCACATTAACTTTAGTGTTCATGCCGTTATTCCCAGGACAGGCCCAGAGAGAGATTTGGAAAACCTTCATGAGAACAGAAAACAAGCTTGAAATGAGAAATGTTCTCACTGTTGTGATCTTTTTACATTCAACCGTCAAGCACTTTGGTGTGCTATGTATAAAAACCTTCCCTATCCAACACAGCTGGGGACACGGAGCATCAAAAACAGCTTGAAGCTGCTCTTTGTTTTGTCATTTAAAGTCACACAACAGCTTGTGGAATGCACAGCCTGCCCCCTTGTCTGATGATGTAAGCATTGGGGGGGGGGGGGGGGGGCATGTGGCCTGCGAGCCAGTCAGATTCGAAGAGAACAGTCCCATTCCCACCCGGCACTTTCTAGGATTTTCCCAGGCTTCCCTGAGCCCTGGAAAAGCAGCAGCGGTGGACCGCTAACAGTGCAGCCCTAGTCTGAGGTTGCCAGCGGGTCAGCTAGCTAGCCAGGAAAACGGGAGATCTACAGAAACAGCTACGGGCCTGTGTTACACAGAGCACCTCAGCTGAGCGGGAGAGGGGGGGCAGAGAACAAAGGTCACACTGCGGTCAGCACGACCGGGGAAGAGGGCGGGCACAGCAAATCATGCCACACCTGCACTGTGCTGGCAAGATGATTAACAGGCTCAATCTGGGCCTCGCCCACCACTCCAAGCAGCAGCAGTACGGATCAGCTGACTTAGGGATCAGCAGTGGTACGGATCAGCAGCGGTACGGATCGACTGAGTTACGGATCAGCAGCGGTACGGATCGGCAGGGTTAACGATCAGCAGTGGTACGGATCGGCTGGGTTACGGATCAGCAGTGGTACGGATCGGCAGGGTTAAGGATCAGCAGTGGTACGGATCGGCTGGGTTAAGGATCAGCAGCGGTACGGATCGGCAGGGTTAAGGATCAGCAGCGGTACGGATCGGCAGGGTTAAGGATCAGCAGTGGTACGGATCGGCTGGGTTAAGGATCAGCAGTGGTACGGATCGGCTGGGTTAAGGATCAGCAGCGGTACGGATTGGCTGGGTTAAGGATCAGCAGCGGTACGGATCGACTGGGTTACGGATCAGCAGCGGTATGGATCAGCTGAGTTAGGGATCAGCTGTGGTACCGATCGGCTTGGTTAAGGATCAGCGGCGGCACGGATCAGCCGGGTACACATTGTGTACACATGCTGTCAGTGAGCTGACCCAGGGCATATTTCAAATACATTAGCTCTTTAGATGCTAATTCAATTCTAAAACACTACTTCAGATCCTTTAGAACCTTACAACAAAACATGTCACAAACCAAAGTACGCATTCATATGAGAGCGTGAGATAACTTTTTACCTAACGGTAAAAACAGACGTTTAATTTAGAACTGCCAATAATTTGCAGGAATGTTACTGATGTCTAAAGGGTTAGAGTGCTTCATACGTGGTAATTGCTTGACTTGGGTCTGTCAGTGACACTAATAGTGCATGAGACCTGCAATCACAGACCTGCACCACAAACCCTCAGCACCACACCCCGGTTACTGCACCCCTGAGCCCACGCTGCCCAGCCCTCTACCGCACACACTGTGATCATGTCAGGAAAAGCGCCTCTCACAACCGTGGGAAACATGACCACAAAGATAAAAACAGAGAAAGTGCTGGAGGCAAAGACGTTCAGCACATCACCCTCCCCCCCCCACTGCTGCCATCAAATTCACAACAGGCACACAGATTAAAGACTAACAAGCCTGAGATTCAGGCTGGAAAGAACACACACACATACACACACAAACGCACGAACACACACACACATACAAGCACTAACGCAATCACATTCTGAAATTACTTTAAAGATAAGGGTTTTTCAGCCTGGTATCAGATACATGTAGCTACTGGACTGGGGGGGAGAGGAGAAAGTAGGTGATTTTCTAAATGAGCTGGACTGTGCAGTTTGACTGTGCAGCCGGACTGTGTGGGCTGTGCTTCGGAGCGGAGTGTCAAAGCAACAGCATGAGCCACCAGCCTGACCAGGAAGTGCCCCGCACTGCCATCTTCCTGTAGGTTCCTCGCCCCCACCTCCCCCTGTGTCAGCCCCACATTCTGCACTGAGCAGGACCCTGCAGGAGGGAGATACTACACCCTCTGCCTTCTTCCACCTCCTCCTCCTCCTCCTCCTCATCTCTCCCGCTGGCCCTGCCCACGCCCCCCCCAGGCTGATCTATACTTAGCTCAGGAGGGATTTGCAGCACAGCTCTCTGATGGCAGGCAGCGCTAACGCTGCGCGATAGCATCGCTCCGCTGAGGCAGGAGGAGACCCAATCAGCCCTCTGGCTCATTTCCTCCACAGCCGGACGGAGGCCAGGCAGAACATAAACGCGGGATACAGATCCACTAAACGATATTGGGACACGGAGGTACGCGCTGTGCTGGGCTGTGCCGTCTTCTACGAAGCTGTGCTGCTCTGTGCTGCGCTGCGCTGAGCTAACTCCTGTCGTGTTCGAAGGGGAAGGGATTTTCCCAACCCGATCGACACGTCAGGCCGGCGCTCGGAACGAAAGCCGGTGGATTCCGAAAGAAGTCTTGCCCCGGACCGGACGGGACGATCACACTCTGGCCGTCTGCATCCTCCTGCGCATACCTAAACACGCTGCACACGCACACGCCGTGCCGGTGTGGGGGCGCGGGGGTGCAGGGGTGCGGGGGGGGGGGGGGGGGGGTCACCGCGGGTCCGTTTGGGGGGCGGGACAGCAGCTGCGGGTCGCTGACATCACAGCACACAGCTGGACTCCGCAGTGATGCGGCAGAGGGGAACCGGGGGAAGAGGCCAGGCCCCTGATGAGTTCCAGACCCCCACTTCTGCTGACTGTCGCAGTACAATAAACACGTGTCCAAACACCGCACTTAAAGTGACAGGAAACAGCTCCTCGTCAGTGTGATTCATTGCAATGTGTGTATATTGAGTGTATGTAAGTATTTACACAGTGACACAATTTTAGTTGTATTGGCTCTGTACTCCAGCACATAGGACTTGGATTGAAACACTGAGGTTAAAGTGCAGACTGTCATTAATTTTGTTTTTTTATTTAACCATTATTTAACCAGGAAAACCCCATTGAGATTAAACATGCAATTCATGACTCTGTAACTGAAGTATACTCCTGCTTTTAACCTCTTCTCTACTTTTAATTATTGTTACACCTCTGTCTCATTCCCCATTTGATGTTTGTACATTTTTGTAAGTCTTGTTGGGTAACTTTGTGTTTCATGTCAGGTCCCCCTTGCAAAAGAGATTTCAAAGTCCACAATTTGAAGGTATTTGCATCCATATCCATTGATGCCTACAGGAATCACAGAATTTGTTATATATAGCCCCCCATTTCAGGGTGACTGGTCAAAGCAACATAATCTTAAACAAAGTTGTCATCTTCAGTACTTGGTTGCAAATCCTTTGCATTCAATGCTTGCCTGAAGTCAGCAACCCATAGACATCATCAGACGTTGGGTACCATCCCTGGCGATGCTTTGCCAGGCTTGTACAACAGTTTCTGTTTGTTTCAGGAGATTTTTGCCTTGTCTTCAGCAAGTCAAACGCATGTTCAGGGTATTTCCTGCATTGAAATGTCCTAGGTGGGCTGCCTAAGAATTTTTTCAACCCGTCTAAAAAAAAAAAAAACTAAAATGATTAGAAAGGGTGCGTGCATTTATTGGCATCATTTGGTCTTGAATGATTTGAAGTTTTGACTGCTTTCAAGTTTACACACAACGTTAGACACGCTAAATTAACTACAGTAGAATCCACTTAATTGAACAGAAGAATGAAACAGACAGAGTGCAGACAACTGCGTGCGCCAATCTGGCATCTGCTATTGACCTTATTTTCAACAGAAACTGCCTACATTCCGACACTTCTGCGGTTTTGTGCATTTATAGGGATATTGTTTATTTATGACACATAATGATGCAATGTATCTGGACATAATTCCATTAAAATATCCTAAATATGTACTAATGGGTTTTGCAAAAAAAGCTACCTCTTCACAAAAATGGAAAAAATCGGAAATGGACGCACACATTCTCTCACACACACACGCACACACACACACACTTCACACAGCTGAGCAGAGAGAAAGCCCATGAGATTACTGGAAGTATCAAAAAAAAATCTTTCGGCGGGTGGAAATCTGGCACGCGCTCAGTACGCACAGCGGCTCATGACGCGCTTAGGAGGTTCAGCGGTGCGTCCGCGAACGAAACGGCCCTTCGCTGCTCCCTCAGCCCAGCCTTCGCAGGAAGCAGCCGTGCGGCCGGCTGCTCGCTTACAATGACGAAGCTTTGAGCGGCGGAGAAACGAAAGAGAGAGAAACGATCTGGGTTTGGTGGTCTGGAGCAATCGTCCCGCTCCTGTTGTTTAGCTGAACGTCGCTATTGGCCAGGGGGTTTTTTTTTTTTTGGGGTGGGGGGGGGGGGATGGGGGGGGGTAGATAGGGCTTAACCACAGGCAAGGTGAAGCGCAGAGCATCAGAGGTGGACAATCCAGGTTCAGAAAGTAAAAGTTCATCCCAGGATTTTATTCCAGTCACCTGGATTTGCTAATGAGTGCCATTCTTCAGCCAGGAGGTAGAGCTAAATCAGCTGGCTGAGTTCAGGGGTGGATGAAATACACGGCAGGACTTTTACTTTCTGACCCCTGGAATGTCCACCTCTGCAGAGCATAGCCCGGCCAGCGTTTGCGTCCTGCCGGCACTGCTGGCTCAACTCCGCACAGCCAGGGCTACAGCCCGTTTCCACGAGGAGCTAATTCCGCACACGGCCCCAGTAATCGGTGTGGAATGCAGGGGGAAAATAATGCAGCGTTTACACAACTGTAGGGATTTGTCAGAGGTCAAAGGTCAGGAGGCTGGGCCAGGCGGAGAAGGGGAGGAGCCAGTCAGAGCGCGGCTGGTGCTGGCCGAGGTTTCACGTGCCTGCACGGCCCCTGGAGTGACAGCTGCCCACACCGCCCGCGCAGACCCACATGGCATCGCAGTCATCACCACCATTTCTGCAGTGAATAATCACATCCTGTGTTTTTACTATCCATCCAGGGACTAAATCTGCTTTGATATAAAACAGCAGAGAAGAGAAAAAGTCCACAATGGTCCCTCAGCCTCCCCACTCCACATTCAGAATGAAACCACATGTGCTGGCCTGCCTTTAAAGGAAGACTGCAATTTTACCCTTTATTTAGATCACTTACACTGTGAGTAATAACAACAACAACAACGACAAACAACTACGCATATAACAATGCACGCGCACGCATGCAGGCACACAGGCGCACACACACACACACGTGCACACACACACATACACGATGAGATCCGAGTGTTTCTGGGCAGCAGTAGTATTTTATGTTCTACATGTCGGTGACGTGACATGTTTCAATGTTATATATGATGTTGTTGCTGATGTATGATGTTGTTTCTGTCTTTTTCCCTGTCTGTGCACCAAGACGACAAATTTCATGTTTTTAAACATGACTACTAAAGTTAACTCTAACTCTATACACACACACACACACACACACACACACACACACATAAATGAGAGAGTACAGTAATAAATTAATACTGCAGTCTCTGTGCCATGAGAAGAGCAGAAGGCTCAGAGGTCATTAGTGAGTAGGTGGGCCTGGAGCAAGAGAATATCAGCTGAGGGTTTTCCGCAGTTCTGCTTTGCTGCAAGCACACAGCCACCCTCAGCTGCCCTGTGTAGCAGGCCCCACTGCTGCCAATACTAACCGCTCATGAGCTCCTCAGAGGCTGCTAGCAGATATTAGCGAGTTTTCGTATTTTCACACGACTCCAGTGTCAGTGTTTTGTACCACAAGCACTGAGCAACTCCCGACAGCCAGGGAAAATATTCATACAGCAACGTAACGTGGTCGTTTTCCAAAAGCCGATTTTGTTTCCACGGTCTTTCCACAAGTACCGAGTGTCGGGGGATGAAAAACAAAACAAAGAGTGCAGGAGGTTATTTAATCCAAACACAAAAAGATAGCCGATACCAGAAAAAAAAGCAGAAACAGGATGCACAAAAAGAAAAAAAATCGGGTTGTTCGCTGGAAACAGTTTGTGAATTTGCCACAGAGTTACAGTAAGCACTTTTCAGTCATGTAGGGCTGGCCTCGAAGGGGGGTGGGGGGTGTATAGCTAAAAACTCACCGCCCGCATCACTGCAAAGCTGCAAGGGCGTTACATTTACGTTACATTCAGGCATTTAGCAGACGCTCTTATCCACAGTGACTCGCACAAGCATCACCATCCCCAGGTTTCAGAGCCATGCAGGGCGTCGCCCGGACCTCCGGGGTTCTGCAGTAACCCGCTCGTCGTCATGGACACTCGGGGTCACCTGAGGTACCCCGACACACGAACTTCAGGAACCTTAGATATCAGCACGATGTTAACGTAGCTCAGGGCCGGCCCTAGGGGTGCTGTTGGATTCTGTTGAGGGGGGGTGCTGTTGGATGCTGTCGAGCGAGGGGGGGGGGGTGGGGTCGCTTGGTAAAATCCTTCTTACATTACATTGGTATGAAATGTTCTGTTGCCACTCCGTTTAAAGTTTATACCGCTAGTTCCGCGATAGGGGATGAATAACGTAATTACGAAAATAACGTCATTTACCTCAGATAAACATTGGATCGTGTGGCCCCCCCTAGTGGTTGTGGCCCTAAACAGCCGCGTAGAGCTTTTATGCCACTGGCCGGCCCTGCAGGAGCTCACCGTGGCAGACCCGCACACGGGGATTTAAGGGGAAGGGGGGGGAAACAGGTCGGGGCTCGCCTGCAGTCTGCGGACTGGTCCTGCCTGTGACGCACAGCCCCTACGGCGCCAGCGAAACCCAAACACCGCAAGATGGCGGACCGGCGTTTCCCTCCTGAAGAGTGGCACAGGGGCACATGCAGGCGGGGGGGGGGGGGGTGGGGACAGTGCACACGCCCTGCCCCTGTCCTGGGGTGACCAGCTGCGGTACAGGTGCATGATGGGAGATAAAGACAAGGTAAAGCGCATGCCTTTATCCATGTGCTCCAGTGCGCAGACACACATACCTCCCCTCTCACATCGATGTGATGGAGGCACAGATTTTAGAGACCTTTATTTTGAGCAGGGGTTCCCAACCCAAACTTCCCAAGTTGAAGACCTGCGTGACGAGCAAGTATATTTCCTGGGCTTATGCCTTATTAATATCTAGCTGTGGGAGAAATCTTCCTTTTCACATAAGAGCTAAACAAGTTTAAATATGGAATCATGTTTGTGTTTTTATCTATAGGCAGTCCAGTTTCTTGCATTATTTGAGTGAATGCCTGCAAACAGATGCCTTTCAACTCTTCTCACAAACCGCACTTTCGGAAGCACAGATTTGAAGAACAGACGCGAGGACCGATTGGCTCCCTCTGACGGAGCACGCGCAGCCGGAGTAGCAGGAAGAGAGGTCAAAGGTCAGAGGCCACCTCAGCATCCTTCCACTGCGCAGCAGGAAGGGGCTGCGTCTCCAGGCCCGATGCGCGCTGGGACGGGCGGTAATGACCCCCCTGTGGGTGGAGTAATGGGGAATGAGGGATCAGGCAGCCCCTCATTAGGAGGGATAACCGTCACTGACTCAGTTATACCGATTACACTGTTTAAGTTATGCCCTTGTGTTGCTGAGCTCTGCTAAGGGGGGGAACCACTGGGGGGGAAAACAGCTTAATCTGTGCTGGGATAACGTAGCTATGTGCTCCAGTGCTTTTAAAAGGGATCTGCTTAATGCCTACAGAGCAACTTAACCAGAGATGAGGTATACAATGCCAGTCAGTACATTCATTCATAAATCACTCTTTCCTCCCACAAGCCAGGAAAACCTTCACCCGTACGGGACAGGGAACAGGAAGTCAAAGGTTGCAAAGCATAATGATCTGCGACCTGTTGAAAGAGACCAAGTCCAAACGATTGGAAGAATTTCCATGTGGCTCATGTCATTCCCCTGGTTAAAGATTAACGAAAATGCCTCACTGTAGCAAGGCTCCAGAGCAAGGGCACAGAAATTGCGCTCCTGTTGCAAGTCCATGGTCCGCCACCAGGGGGCACCTGGTTGTTTGGGAGAGGCGATGAGAGAGAGAACACGCCGGAATACACAGCTGCAGGCGCTCAGCACCTGCAGCTCCACTCTGACCTCATTCGGTACTGTCAAACGCAAACTCAGCTGTACCCAGCGCGCACGAACTCGTGCTCACAATATCCACACAAACGCACGGCAAAGGCATTATTCATTCTGTGAAGGTAATATAGCTGAAGTCCCTTCTGAACCTAAAAGACTGAGAGAGGAGCTTGTGTGTGTCCTCTGTGCTCTGCTCTAAAGGTAACCGATAGGTCAGGTGGTCTGGGGACACCCAATCAGCGCCGGCTTCAGTGCTGTTCACTGCTAATCTGGCCAGTCACATAAAAGGGCCCAAACTCAGCCCAAAAACGTGCGTGAGCGGACCTGTCGACTCAAGACCCATCAGGACACCGGCGGGTGGGACGGGCAGTCTGTCCAGCCCAAAACAAGCCGGAACAGGGGAGGGCAGAGACGCAAAGGGAGTGAACAGACAGCTAGGACTGCTAATGAGAGCGGTCTGGGCCACAGACTGGAGAAGGAATATGGACCAAGTCACTGTGACGTCACCCCACTGACTGTCCATGGGTTCGGTGAAAAGTGTTTGGAAGCCTGGGAAGTGCAGTTTGTGGGCACCGCCATGTTGTACACATTGGAGCCAGAGACTCCGCAGAAGGGAAAACATAAACCAGGGATCAGCAACTCACAGTCCTTGAGGGCCGAGAACTGCTGGTTTTCCACCCTCCCTTTGCCTGGGAGTCAGGCGTGAAGACAAGTCTGGCCAATCGGTAGCACTAATTACCCGGGAGAAAAGAAAACCAGGGCTGGATTTGGATTTGAGGGCCAGAGTAGATGATCCCTGACACAGACCCTTATATGGACACGAAGTCTGGTTGTCCACTAAGGGTGTGAGATACAGTGACTCAACAACTGTCTCTGATTCATCCACAAAATAATACAATCTTGTACAAACAACACACAACTTAAAATAATAGGCACATGGGCAGACATTAGACAAAGAAAAAACACCTACTGCGACTACATTTTCTTGTGGGAAAAAAATCATTGACTGTGTATTTTGACCGTTTTGTTACCATTGCCTTCCATTGAAACGGGTGCCTGACACACCTGTACTGGAGCCAACCACACAGGTGCTGGTGAGCAACGTCTCTCAACAAGACCAGGAAGCGTTTGGTCGCTCGTTCTGGGCCCAGGGAGAACAGAGGGATTGGTGGGGGGGGGGGGGGGGGGGGTGGAGACACACGTGCCTGAGAAGTCTTACACACCCACGTGCGCAAACACAGCCCTCTTCCAAGGCAATGCAAATCAGTGCCTCGGAGCACACAAAGCTCTGCCAAGCACAAACAGCAACCCAACCGCAAGGGCCCAATCGGCACGGGCTCTTCTGCTCCGCACACACCTCGCGCAGCTATGCGCACCAGCGCCTCCTGAGAGAGGTGGCCCATTGTTTCCGGCTCCTGCCCCGCCCCCCTCCCCTTTTGTTTCACGGCAACCTGCGAAAACAAAAAAATACGCTGGCAGGCGCTGATTCGCGCGGTTCCTTTTGTGCCGCCGTTGGGCGCGCTGAACGCGCCGGTCCCCGCGGCCGTTTGGGCCCCGGGGCCCGTCCCGTCCCGTTCTGGAGCGCGACAGAACGTTCTGCACTGTGAGAGGCAGCCAGGGTACCTGCTCTTAAAAACACATACAGGAGCGTGGGTGCGTGTGTGTGTGTGTGTGTGTGTGTGCGTGTGTGTGGGGGCGGTTGGTTTGGAGTGGGATGGGCAGGTGTCCTTACGTCAAGACACGCATTGCTTTTTCTCAATGTTTTTTTTAAATTAGAGTTAAAAAAAAAAAACCAACCACAGCAGCAAGAAATAGATAAATAAATAAATCAAAGTACTCAAACAAATGAGAAAAATATGAAAGCCATTGTTTGGTTGAGAGCGCCCTACTTCTTCACAAAAGCACACAGAAAAAAAATATTATTTTATACCGTGAGGCAATTGAAAAGGCTGAAAAGAAATGGCACACTGAAATAGTGGTAACAAAAAACCGTTCATGGTTCTGGTGATTTCCACACTTGAGAGCACGATGCCAACTTCATGTGGCTTCACTGGTAGCCCTTCATCCACCCTCAGCCCCCCCCCCCCCCCCACTGCAATATCCGCTCAGAAACAAAACAGCACCACGAGCCTGAGGCCTGCATCCAGTGAGCACTTATCTGCCCGGGCTGTGGCTATACAAACACAAAGAGGAGATTATTTATTCAAGAGCCCGGGCTATCGGCACAATCTCGCCATCTGAAATGAGGGCTGTGGAGGACTCCATTATTGCTGCAGGCAGGCGGCGGCGGAGGTGGTGGCGAAGTCCGTCTGCGAAGAGGGTGGGGGGGGCAGGCCCGGAACACGGCGTGCCCCAGGACACAGGGGGGCCCGAAACGCGGCGTGCCCTCGGGCCCAGCGGGCGCAGCGCCCGCGGCCTCCACACGGCCGCCGCGGGCCAAAGGAGAGGAGCGCTCCAGCCGCTCCCCGCAGAGGCGAAGACCGCGACCGAAAACCCAGGAAGGAGGCCTGCTGCGTTCTGGGCCGGAGCGGCCTCCGGGCCCCCCAGCGCAGAGACGGTGACCCGGTCACCGCGGCGGCCGGCTCCCCGCGGCCGCCGAACGCTCGCCGCCAACAACGGGAGGGCGGTTGAGTGAAGGACGGCACGGCGGGACGGGAGGAAGCAGCCCGGCGGCGGTGGCGGGGGCGGCACTGAAAAGCGAGGAACCGTAAAAAGGGCGAAAGCACTAGCGACCCGTCCACATTTAAACACTGGCCTTCCCGTCAGCTCAGCCCGCTAAGCGGCCGCATTAATTATTAACGGACTACAGCGCCCGAGGAACGGCCGTGCCCAGAGGCAGCGGGGCTTCCAGAGCGGGCCTTCGCAGGGCACCGCTCCCAGAATCCTCAGCGCTGACATCACAGCCAGGTCCTCCATTATTCAGCCGGCCCGCAGGAGCTTCCGATGAATAATTAAGCAGACGGAACCAAGAACCCTAAAGGGCTGGAGGAAAGATACAGCACGCTGTACGGTCTGAACTGAGAGATACAGCACGCTGTACGGTCTGAACTGAGAGATACAGCACGCTGTACGGTCTGAACTGAGAGATACAGCACACTGTACAGTCTAAACTGAGAGATACAGCACACTGTACGGTCTAAACTGAGGGATACAGCACGCTGTACGGTCTGAACTGAGAGATACAGCACGCTGTACGGTCTGAACTGAGAGATACAGCACGCTGTACGGTCTGAACTGAGAGATACAGCACGCTGTACGGTCTGAACTGAGAGATACAGCACACTGTACGGTCTGAACTGAGAGATACAGCACACTGTACGGTCTGAACTGAGAGATACAGCACACTGTACGGTCTGAACTGAGAGATACAGCACACTGTACGGTCTGAACTGAGAGATACAGCACACTGTATGGTCTAAACTGAGAGATACAGCATGCTGTACGGTCTACACTGAGAGATACAGCACGCTGTACGGTCTACACTGAGGGATACAGCACGCTGTACGGTCTAACCTGGGAGATACAGCACGCTGTACGGTCTGAACTCCAGCGAACGTGAACCCCGGTCGCGCGGGTCGGGGCAGAAAAGGCGCTCGTTCGTACGCGTTCCTCACAATGGCAGATACCAATCTCGCATTCCGCCAGAAACGCATTCTTCCGACCCGCAGACAGAGACGGCCCCTTTTCGTGGCATGCGCCGTAGGCATGGAAACCATCAGGTTAGATCTGCTCGTCGGGGTGCGTGGCATAGCGGCGTGGCGTGCGACTGCCAGCGGGCGGGCGGGCGGGCGGGCGGCGGGAACCAGTCTCGAGTCTCGGCTCCTCGTTCACGGCCGAGGCCTCGATCCGCGACGCCGTTCAGGACACCGGCGTTTGTTGGTCTGTTTGGGATGCGTTCCAGACCACTCCCCCCTCCCCCCAACGTCTGCTCTGCTTCTCAACACTGATCCCTTATCAGCGATCAGCAAGCGGCATCGGGGGGGCCAACCAGTCGAGCGCTGATCCGAGATCAAATCAAATCAAATCAAGTTTTATTTGTATGGCGTATTTTACAGCAGTTGTCACAATGCGCTTTACAGACAAGCCCCTGGCCTAAACCCCCACAGGACCAAGCCTAAGGCAACAGCGGCAAGGAAAGACTCCCCGTGGCAGATGGGAAGAAACCTTGGAAGGAACCAGGCTCAAGGGGGAGACCCATCCTCCTCTGGTCGGCTCAGGGTGTTGATTGGTGACCAGCGTGTCAGTCAGTTTTACAGGGTTTATGATGTGCCTCAGATGATGGGCGGGGCCGGGTGGCGGTGGTGGGGAACTGCAGGTGGCGACAGATGTGGGCAGGATGGAGGCAATGACGAAAGAGGGGCTGGACGGCGGTGGTGGGGGAGACCAGACGACTCTCGAAATCATCATGCGATGCTGAGGGTGGCAGGGGGGGACGAGGGACGCAACCCTAAAGCATGCCAGGATTTCCAAAAAGCCCGAATGCATGACATTCAAGATACAGCTTTATTGCTCCATTTTGTTTTTTTTGGTTTTTTTTTCCCACAAGAGCTCCCCAAACTGGCCTGCCTGGTTCTCAGTCATTCACCCTGCAACAATGAAGGCCTGTCTCACACTCCGTGTTCCAGGAATGCGGTGAGAAAAACAACCGGCTTCACAGCTTTGCAGACAGCCTCACGGGCTGACAGTCAATGGCAGGCTCGGCCGTCTGCTGATGAATGCTTTGGAATGGCTTCCAGTCAATGAGTCGTAATTGCCGGGGTGAGCAGGCGCAGGCTGCTATTTCTGAGTTACAGCGCCTCATCTTGGGACTATCGGGAGCGTACTCTGGCAACTAACCGTTCCTTCGAGTAGTATAATCACCGCAGCATCACCTAGGGTCCTGTGTAATTTACTGATGCTAAAAAGCTGATTGCGCTCTTCTGAGCGACTTTCAAAAATGGAGTCACATGCCGGGCCTCCCGGTAGCCGGTTGAATGCCGATGCTTTTCCAACCTGCGTTTGCTGCAAACCACATCTGCGCAAACCCACTGCCAGCGTCAAGTTACATGACATTACACTGCAGGCATTTATCAGACGCTTTTATCCAGGACGACTTGTACAACCTTTTTACGTGACATTTACATTGCATCCATTTTATACAGCTGGATATATACTGAAGTAAGGCAGGTTAAGTGCCTTGCTCAAGGGTACAACGACAGCATCCAACCTGGGAATCGAACCTGCGACCTTCAGGTTGCAAGACCAGCTCCTTAACCCATTATACTACACTGCCGCCCCAAGTCTGTTCATAAACCATCTGCTCCCGATGCTGCATTTTAGGTCAGCCCCCCAAAGCTCAGGGCCTCTTGATTGAGGAAGCCATATCTGGGACAGGACCGAACCAATAAATGTAACATTTTGCAGTGTGCCGGGAGCAGCCGGACACCCCGTGCTCTGTTAGGCCGTTGCTATGGCAGCAGGCAGCAGTCACTTTTTCCAAAAGCGCGGCTCTGCGCGTCCGTCGTTCACCGAACGCCGTCGCCACCGTCACCCGAACGCAAGCCAGTCGTCACGCGTCCTCGCCTTCCGCGAGAGGGGCACAGCGCCCGTGGCTACGGCAGCGAAGCTCGTTCGGCTCGCGGGGGGGGGACGACCCCAGCCCCCCGCGAGCTGAAGGGAAGGGCCTCGTCCAAATCACTGCGAGGGGACGCGGCAGCCTCGGGCCACACAAACAAACCCCGCTGCCTGCTGGGAAAAGGAGTTCCTGCGGCCTTCCGGGCACGGAGCGTTCTTCTGCGAGGAAATCTCTCGCATTCCTTCCTGTACGGTAGGGAAGGGCCAATGTTTCCACACACAGGCCAGACCGCATGACGAGCGTGATGTCACTGCCACCGCTCGCTCACTCCGCTCTCTCTCTCTCTCCTGTCTAATTCACAGAGAGCTCCGGCTGGACTCTAAGCACTGCTAGCGGGTGTCTATACTCTCCACACTTTCACTGACGGCTCTCCGGGTTTTATCGCTGACTCACAGAGGACCTGATTCACGGACAGACCTTCTTAAATCCCGGCACATTCACTCAGAGTCATCATGTGAATCACTGAGGGGGTCATTATGTGCCTGGGGCTCTCACAAACACTGTTTCCTTATGCTCTCGAACAAAGGCGCGCTTTCGCTGAGAGATGACCCAAGCAGCCTGCCCCCCACCTTTCCGCTGGTCAATCGCTCCATTTTTCTCCTTCAACCACCGAGGCGTTTGAGTCTGTTGTCTCGGTCCGTGTTCCTTCTCAGGCTTGTCTCACGAACGTTTTTCAGGTCATCCTTCAGCTGTTTGCAGTTACTTAGAAATATTTCTGATGTCGGGGGTTGCTGCATCCAGAGGAAAGGAGGTTTCCCCGCCGCGTGGATGCAGTAACTTTCCAGAGAACGCCGCGGGGCTGAAGGACACTCGGCAGCGCTGCCCCGCAGGCCAACGGCCCTGTAGCTGGAGCCACAGACGCCGTGCTGCCAAATATGCAGCGCACGGCAGTTCATCTGATTTACATCATTTCCTCTTCCCTGCTTCTCCGGTTACCGACCTGCACAGTTTGAAGCGCACGAGACATGAGCCTCACTTCTCAACTCACAACAACTTCCAGCATGGGAGAGACGGGTCCTCTCTTAGTGTCCACGTAAAACGCTGTCCAACTGAGACGCAACACATTTCCCGGTCAAATGGACCATTTAAGGTTGGCTCAATTAGACCGTTCCTTTACTGGTTAGCAGCTAGACAATGTTTTGGTGAAGTTTTGCACATTCATCATGTTTAGGTATCATTTGAGGAGATTCAAGAAACAACAGTCTCAAGACTCTTCAGATCACACGAAAGAAATCATCACGTGAAGAAGCTCTTAAAAACCTCATAGCTCTCAGCTTCTGGAACCAGGGGCCGGGGGGGGGTTCCGGGCTCCTAATCAAACATCAATTAAACAAACATTTCTTAAAAGCATTTCCAATCCATAAATGCTATGATTCTCACCGAGCCAACATTGACACGGTTGCATTTTTTCTAGTAAATAAAAGCCACAGATTTCCGCATTCGAAGAGGGGTGGGATTTACTATAAATCTACCGATGCTAACCAAAGCACTGCTTCCTTTCCATGGTCGATAGACTTGACTAGTGATGTGTAAAACAGTTCTTTTCAGTGCACTGAATCAGTAGAATCAGTTCACTAAAAAGATTTGTTCAAAAGATT
>CM077292.1:7171898-7209398 GCA_039654925.1 Anguilla pacifica | reverse complement strand
CGGTGTGTGTGCTTTTGGGTTTGTGTGAGATTAGGGGAGCAATGGTCTCTGTCCGTCTGCCTGCCTGCCTGCCTGCCTGTCTCTGTGTCTGTCTGTCTGTCACAGACCTATCCTTTCTGGGGGAAGGAAATAGAGTTTAACAGGAAACTCCAAGCCGCCCCCCAACAGAGTCGTTACAGAGAAGTGAGGCACACACACACACACACCCCCACACACGCACACATTACATGAACACTCACACGCAACCAGGTATTTCTCACATGATACAGCTCCAAATGAGCTGGTGGAATCACACCTGAGCAAACTGAGGATGATGATTCCTCTGGGGGGTGAAGGCTACACCCCCCACCCCATCCCCCCGCCCCGTCCCGGTTCCTCACACCCCGCCCCAGCCGCCGGCACACCATGCCTCACAGTCACACACACAGGCAGAGACACAGCTATCCCCCCATTCAACAAGAGAGACGAATCAACACAGGCAGGAAACCTCTGGAAAACCCCCCTCTTCTCTCCTTCGCATAAAGGCCACCCCGGCTAGAATAAAAACGCTCTTCATTACTTTGCACGGGTCCATTTCTATTTTAGAAAGCCATGGCAGAGATCAAAAGTTAAATATGACGTGCATCCTTTTCTCTACTTCCGGGCAAATTTCTCTGGCAACACCCTGCAAGACGCATTACGGCAAGACCTAAAGGCACAGCCAGACCTAACGCGCAGCCAGCCAAGCCGCAGGACAGCAGGGTTCGGGTTTCAGAACGAGCTGGAGGCAGCGGAGCTCCCCTGTCCTGCTGATGCACCTGTGTGCGGGTCTGAGTGAGACCGGCAGCGGCCATGAAGCCTTGAACAAGGCTGCTGAGCCTGCCCCGAACCTCCATGACCAGAACAGAGGCGAGGCCACACCCCCCCACGCGTCTAATAGCACAGTGCATCCTGGGAGATGCAGTGTAGAACGTCCGTGTGGCAACTTGGGGAATACCGCCACACACACTCTCTCACACACTGACTCACTCACACACACACACTATCTCTCTCACACACTGACTCACTCACACACACACACTATCTCTCTCACACACTGACTCACTCACACACACACACTATCTCTCTCACACACTGACTCACTCACTCACTCACTCTCTCACTCACTGACTGACTCACTCACTCTCACTCTCTCTCATTCACTCACTCACTCTCACTCACACTCACTCACTCACTCACTCACTCTCTCCCTCTCTCTCTCACTCACACACACACACACACACACACACACACACACACACACACACACTCACACCCCCCAGCCCACGCCAAAACAAGGCCGAAGATTTATTTTCTGCCTGTCTGCTCCAGTGAACGATCTCCGTCCTCATTTCCTGAGCCTCCTGACAGGACTTCCTTTCCTAGTAATTCCACCAACATCTGATGAGCTGCCCTCGGGGCTGCAGTACTGCTGTCTAAGCATTAAACGCAGGAGGAGGTGGAGGCGGAGGCGGAGGAGGAGGAGGAGAAGGAGGAGGAGGAGGAGGAGGAGGAGGCCTGGTTCACTTATTTCTTCACACGCGTTCCTGTTCTCGACCCATGACCCTTACTGGCATTCCTGAAAAACTGCCAACCATTTCTCAGCCCATTCACCAGTGAAACAGAGAAAACACTACCGAATTAGCGGTGTTACACACGTTTTAAAGCTCTATATATAGAATTCCCACAGTCGTCATCTGCTGCAATAGTTTACAGCATCATGGTGTTCATTTTGCTTCCAAAACCAACATGTCACCTGGTTATGGCTGCACCATCCAAGCAAAAGGGTCAAAAAACATATTCATGGGACTAAAAGCCAACTAATTGTAACTATGCAAATAAAGATGAAAGTATTAAACTCAACCCTCCACTGACAGAAACCCACACTCAACACATAGCCAACCATCACAATCATCTTGTTTGCAGAAAAAAATACAGCAATACTTATCAAATAGCCTATTGTTTGCCTCAAGAACGGGCTTCTTGTGGTAGAAATTCAGATACTTCTATGACAAAATGGCAGACACAAGCTGGTGCATCTACGTAAAACAAGCACAGTCAGTACCTGTTAAAATAATACGCCAAATTATAGGCCTAACATCTTCCATATATTTTCCATCCTTACAACAGTCGTGTAAAATAGTGAGCATGACGACACGTCTGCACGTGCACAGCAAATTCAGAACCAGCGAGCGTGAGCCAACTGGGCAAGGTCCCACGGGCGGGCCACAAGCGTGAGAATTAGCTCAGCTGCCGCGTTGCTGACTATCAGAGAGAGTTCAACAAATCGGGAATCCCCCGGTGTTTCACTGACGTTAGCCAAGCTCCGCACTTAGCGTTGAACACCGCACACATGCAGAGCATATGTAAATCTTTGCTAGCCAGCTGCGGTACCGAGCGTACCTTTTCAACTCCACGCGAGATCAAAGCGAAGGACATAAAACAGGAAGCCGACAGTAAAGCGTTTGAATTTACTGAAATCGTAACCGTGCAATGTCATAACAGCATCGCACACACACGCGGCGCGTGCCCTCGCTGCGATCTGCTGCGGCGTCAGCGCGTAATGAATCAGCTGGATTTACTGCCTGACACAGCCCCGCGGCGGCTGGCTAGCAGGCTTCTGGCTGCGGGCGCACACACACACACGCAGCGCCTGGCTGCGTTTGAACTGCACTACGCCTTCCCGCCCTGGCGGCGACAGGGCTAGCTGAGCTAACCGAAACGCGAGGTTCGCCTTCGCGCTAGCACCCCCCCCCCCCTCTGCTCCCTCCGCGTGGGACTGGGCCATCCGGTCTCTGTAAAGTCACGCTCAAACACGAAAAAAAAAAAGAAAAAACCCCCCACCATTTGCATTCGGATTTCAGAACGGTTTCCAAACGGGCGATGCAAATCGTCATGAAAAGCGCGTTCAGAAAGACGCCATTTTCTCCCCCTCACCTCAGAGGAAGCGCGTGCGCCGGTCCTTCTCCTCCACATGGCCTCATCCATCTATGTCCAGGAGCTGCGGCCTCCGCCCCCCACCCACCCACCCAGCCAACTTCTTCTTCTTCTGCTGCCACCGCCTCGCGGATCCTCAAGCTTCCTCCCGCGGCTCTTACTCACTCCCCCGAGCGCACAGCCGCCGCCGCCGCCGTCCGTCCGGTTAGCGCTAACAAACCAGTTCGGCGGCACGCCCCGTTTGCAAGCGCTACGGAATCAGGTCCCGGTAATTACAGCCTTCATGACGCGTATCGAAAAGCGGCCCAGAATTCGTCGCCCGACGGGCCTGCCCCGCGGGCGAGGCCCCGGGGAGGCCGCCGATTCCTCTCCGCGCGAGCGACGCGTGCCGCCCGGTGATTCGCTGAGGGAACGCCCTGACGGCGCCGCTCCCGCCAGGCGGGCGTGAAAGCGGCGAGCTCCTCTGGAGGCCTCAGGGTCAGGGCGGTCAGCGTTACGCAGCCACTTAAGGGCCGTTTGGAACGCCACAGGCAGAGGCCTTTCAGCTCCCCCCCCCCCCATCTCCTCTCTCTTTCAGGACCCGAGATGCAGACGCTTCTGTTTGTCTCTCAATTAGTCTGCTGGCTGCGCTGCTCATGTTTGCTTAACTGGACAAAGGGGCTGGCTCCTGCTGCCAAACCAGGCCAATAAATAACACACACACACACACACACACACAGGAACACAAACACACACACACACACACACACACACACACACACAAACACACAGGAACACAAACACACACACACACACACACACACACACACACACACACACAGGAACACAAACACACACACACACACACTCACACACACACACACAGACAAACACACATAGAAACACAAACACACACAAACACACACACACACACACACACACACACAGGAACACAAACACACACACAGAAAAACACACATAGAAACACAAACACACAGAAACACACAGAAACACAAACACACAGAAACACACACACACACAGAAACACAAACACACACACACACTCACACACACACACAGACAAACACACATAGAAACACAAACACACACAAACACACACACACACACACACACACACACACACACACACTTCCTTGGCAGGCATGTGTCCGGGACGCAAACACAGACCTGTCACCACATCCATCCCAGAACAACGGCCCCCGGCGTTCATTTCCTGTCTGGGTGAGGGAGCCGCAGAACTGGCCCCCTCTTCCCTTCCTGCCCGCGCGGGATTCGCTCGACCAGCGCCGGCTTTGTCCCTTCAGATCTGGGCTGAGGATCTCCAGCGCTATTCGCTTCCCAAATTCTGGAGGACGACCATGTACTCTGCCGGGCTAATTCCATCTCTCCGGGCAAACCGGGAAGCTTTTTCTTTCACGGGGGCTGAGCAATTGCGCCCGGTCGGCAACAGCGAATCATGTGACAGGACGTACGGCCGCCCGCACTACTGCGGGAGAGGGGGAAAAAGGCTGCTGTGCCGCAGGTAAGGCGTCCAGAATGGAACAGCAGGAAAGAGGGAAAATGAGGGAATGGCAGGCAAGGGCGCTATTCCCACAGCTATACCGAACCAGGAGCTCCCCCATCGGTTCCACTGTCCAGGCCAGAGAGTCTACAGCATCCGGCACAAGCCTAAAACGACACACACCAGACAGGACGTCAAACTGCAGAGCGCTCCAAACACGCTCGCGCGCAGCAGGGCCCGCTGGATGTGACATCATAATGCATGATGGGACCTGAATGTGACGTCACACTTTCTGCTGTGGGTGTGGGGTGGCGGTGTGAACGACTTTGCGAGACCCCCACGTCACCAAGACACTGAGTCTACCCCATGACAATGAGCTAAAACAAGGAGAAAGTGAACTTTGCTTCTATAAAAAGTAATAAAATTACATTTAAAACATTTATTATATAAATGCACGTATTCACTTATTTATTATTTACCATTATTTGCTTTCGGTGTATTAGCAAAAGCATGACAGAATTGCACAGGAATGTCCCGGAAAGCCCTAAGACTAAGGATGCACATGTGTCCTGATCTCCTGATATTAGTGATATTATCAGCAGAACAAAGGAAACTGAAGTTCAAGGTGTAAATGTAGAAAGACCGTCTAGGAAAGTGACATCACTGAGAGGCTGACATCTACATTCCTCCTAAAGAGACAGCAGAAGTGATGAACGATAAAGATATATCAGCTGGACAAGCAAGGCACATAAGGCCTGCTTGAGAAGCAGGAAATTGGGTATCCTTCAATAGTACCGCAGCATACCCTTTCAGCAAAAGACTGTTCATGTAAAACGGAAACTAGAGACAAGCCCCTCGGACAGAAAAACTGGACGGATAACACAGAAGGACACTGCCTGACAAATATTTATTGTGACATCAGAGCGTTCCACTGGCACCGTGACATCTCTCTCGCACAGCAAATCAGCATTGTGACATCACTCGCGCCCGGCGAAACGGAGCAGTTTGTCATTGTGACATCACTCTCGTAAAGAAACAGCAGACTGGCACCGTTTCATTACTCCCCCCCCCCCACCACAGTAGCCATCACTGGCAGAAAGGATAATGTAAAGGATTATCACAGACACTTCAAGGGCTGCAGCACGGCAGCACTATGAGGAACGGCAGTAATATGCCATCTGTCAGCAGGCACTCTTGCCTGTACAATGCACCTGCGTCACTTTGAGCCATGTTGCTATTGTTACTAAAAACCACATTCGACAGCAGCAGTGTGCTATTGCCATTAGCGGTAACATGACCGAGATAAACTTTATCCACAAACTGTGAATGGTAAATGAGGAACGCCTATGTATTCTGCCGCTCCTAGCAAACAAAGGTCCAAAAGGTCATGCAGGTCCAATGCTGTAAGGGCTTTTACCAAGATTATCTAAGATATCCTTTTTGTGTTCTTTCACAAAATCGCATACATTGGTTGTTGTCCAAGAATCTCGAAAGCAATATTCCATTTCAAACTGGTTCCCCAAACACAAAGCACGGAGGACTCAACCAACACCCGCAGCTAGCGAACGCACGCACACCAGCGTGCCCGTGCCTGCCCTTATCAGCCCCTGTCCGCTGAACTCGGCGTTGCAAAAGCACAGCGTTACGCAAACGCCCGCTGGTAACGCGATAGGCTGCCTCACCCAGTTACGTCACCAACCCGAACCGGGCGCATCTCCATCGCAGTGACAATGCCTGGACTACGGACTCACTTCCAATCACTGTCTACGTACTGTATGTCAGAACCTGGCTGCGAGTGAGAATGAATATGAAGTCACAGCAGGACAGCACCCCGGACTTCGTAAGAGCTCTAGTTATTGCTGCAGTATGCCCGGCGCTGCTCGTCTCTCTGTGACACGCTCCGGTGCGTCTTCCCTTCGCCGCCAGTGTCGGGGGGGGGGGGGGGGGGGGGGCAGGGGACGCGGCTACAAGGCGAAAATGAAGCGGCTTCACCCGCCAGCTGTGTGAGCCGAGGGAGAGAGAGCAAGAGAGGCTGCCCTGGCTGCCCTGGCTGCCTGCTCCCCACATCCATCTCTGAGGGCCGCTGGAGAATGCAGCCACCTCACGGGGCCACATTCCACTGCAGGAATGCGGGTTGCCAGTGCAGCACAGAACAACCTCAACTGACATTCGATACAGGGACCCAGCGAGCGGCGATGGGCAGTGTGAGGTCAGGGGTCACAATCCTGAATTAACCCCTCCGGCAGGGCAAATACAATGCCAAATGACAGGATGGCTACGGGACAATTTAAGGCATAGTTAAAGAGTGCGATTAAAAACACAAGCAGGTAGGGATGGGGGAAGGGGGGGGGTGTTCCTAAGTCAGTCAGTCAGTTGCGATGAAAGAAATTTCAGCAATGTTACACACAAACACGCCCATAACCACACAAGGAACTCACACACCCTCTCACACTCACACTCGATCAAACAAGGCGAGCTTGTTAACGAGCCATACCTCCTTTCCTTCCTTATCACCAAAGATACAATGGTGCCTCTCGGGCTGATACCCAGTGTAGGACTGGCTGACTGAGAAACAAAGGGAGAGAGCACAGAGAACGCCACAGGACAGCTTTGCTATTCACCGGGAGCGACTCTGGATGGAAATTGCTGCGTTCTGAGGTTCAGCAGAGAAGCAGACCTAGCAGTCAAAACACAGAAGTAGGCTAAATCAGTCACAGCTTCTGTCTGCGGCATGTCACGCGGGCGAAGAATCGGTTTCACGCCACATTCATTCCGGGAGCGAGGCGGTGAGCCGCAGTGTGTCCCTGGCCCACAGAGAGCCTGCGAGAGAACAGAGCCATGGAGAGTTTAGAGAGGAGCGGGCCCAGCCCCTCCAGCTGTGGCAGCTGTTCCAGGCAGACCCCCCCGTCCTGCAAGGGAACCCAAACCCCCCACCCCAGCGCCAGCCACATCGCATGTCACACCCCAGGACCCCCCATGTCCCACCGTGGGCCTAGGGGGGGCAAGTCAACACAACAAGAGAGCATTCTCTGGAGGAGGCGGCTGAGCTGACTGTAAATCCAGCTCTCCCAAGGTGGAGGGACCCCCGGCGGGGAGCCGCCGGTCCGGGGGCCTCGGGGGGGGGTGTGGGAGGTGCGGGGGGTGCGGGAGGTGGGGTACTCACGTCGGAGGCCTCCCGGCGCAGGCCCTCTCCGCTCCGCAGCCAGCAGCGGCTGAGCTCGCTCAGCTCCAGGATGGGCTGCACCTTCAGGCGCACGGTGTCGCCCGACTGCCGGATCGCCTCCACGATCTCGTCGCGGCTCTTGCTCTCCACGTTGCGCCCGTTGATCTCCACCAGCCGGTCGCCCGGCACCAGGCCCAGCGCCAGGTCCTTGGTGCCGGCGCCGGCGCCGGGCTCGGCGAAGTGCACCACGCGCCGGTAGACGGCGCCGTCGGCGGCCCGGTCCAGCATGGTGGTGCGGCGCAGCGAGAAGCCGAAGTCGCCCGTGTTGCGCCGCTGCAGCTCCAGCTCCCGCGAGTCGGGCATCTGCGGGGCCACCACGGCGGGCAGGCGCAGGTCCGCCGCGAACGTCCTGTCCACCACCTCCGGGACCCGCACCTTCTGCGCCGGGACGGGGCCCCGCGGGGCCTGGGGCGGCGGCGGCGGCGGCGGCGCCTGCTGCGGCGGCTGCTGGAGACTCGGCTTCCTGTGCGAGGCGAAGGCCTTGGCCTCCGCCTGCGGGGAGGGGGCGGCCGAATTCTGCCCCGAGGGGGTGGAGGCCTCGGAGGGCGTGTCCTCCTTGCTCCGCTGGGTGAAGGAGAAGCGCTTCATGATCTGGCCCACCTGCGAGCTCTGCTTGGTCAGGGAGCCGAACTTGGCGGCCCGCTCCCGGACGGAGGTGCGGGGGCCGTCCTGGGGCGCGTCCCCCTTCAGGTCGTCGCAGGAGCTGGCCGTGCTCAGCTGGCCCACGTCCAGCACCACGCTGCCGCGGTTGCTCAGCCCGTCCGAGTCGATGTCGGTGAGGCTGAGCTCGGTGCTGCTGGCCACCTTGATGGGGATGGGGCTGGAGATCTCCAGCTTGCCCTTCTGGTCCCGCTTGGAGCCGCCGCGGTGGAGCTGGAAGAAGCCCCTGCGCATGCTCATCTCCTCCAGGCTCTTCAGCTCCGCCTGAGACATCCTCTCCTTCTTGTCCTTCTTGTCCTTCTTCTCCTTCCTCCCCCCATCCTTGTCTTTGTCCTTCTTGATCAGGTGGAACATGTCGCCTGGCTCCGCGCAGCGTGCTCCACCGCTCTGTCTCAGATTCACTCAAACCCGAGAGGTTTTTCCATGCAGAGGCAGTGTCCCGACAGCAAATCTTTCCCACCAGCCTCCGGGTGCTTCTGAAGGCCTCAAAGCTTCACCAGGTCAAGGGGCCTGACGAAAGGAAACAGAAAATTAAGGCTTCATCACGCACACAATGCTAAACAAGACCAGGTCAAAACCTAGTATATGGCTGGACCGGCCGAACAATGGTGTCAGTTCATAACTCGGCCGACCAATGGAAAACTTCATCACTCAGTGACTCAGTCACAGACATTCGCGTTTATAGGGCTGGCCCTGCTGTTGCGGTCCAGCCAAAATATAAATGACCCACAGAAAGACACTGAACTAACATTATATGTATATCTATATATACATCCATGTACACACAGTGAGCAACATAATGTTTGGGACAAAGACTTATTTCTTTCTTTATTTGGCTCTGTCCTCCACAATTTTATATCTATCTGCAATCAAGCAATTCTCATGGCACTAAAGTGCACATTCTCAGCTTTTATTAAAGGGTATTTATACGTTTTGGTTTCACCGTGTAGAAATTACAGCACTTTTAGTACACACTCCCCCATAATGTTTGGGATGTATTAATGCCATGTAAATTATGGTAGTCATATTTAATACTTTGTATATCCTTTGCATGCAATGACAGCTTGAAGTCTGTGACCCATAAACATCACCAGGTGCAGAGTATCTTCTCTGTACTGCAGCCATCTTCAGCTCCTGCTTGTTTCTGTGGCTAGGAGCCTTATTTTTTCTCTTCAGGATATGAAATGCATGTTCAATTACATTCATACCAGGTGAAAGACTTGGCCAGTCAAGAATTTTCCAGTTTTTGGCTTTGAAAAAGTCCTTTTTTGCTTTAGCAGTATGTTTGGGATCATTGTTCTGCTGCAGCATGAAATTCTGTCCAATGAGTCTGGAGGCATTTGCATGAACTTGAGCAGCGAATATCCTTCTATACACATCAGAATTCATTCTGGTGTTGCTATCAGCAATTATATCATCAGTGAAAACTGTAGCAGCCATACATGTCCAAACCATAACACCCCCCCACAACCATGTCTCACAGATGGGGTGGGGTGCATTGGATCTCGGGCAGTTCTTGTTGCCCTTCAACTGCTCTTGCCATCACTCTGATACAAGTGAATCTTGGTCTCATCTGTCCACAAGACCATCTTCCAGAACTCTGCAGGCTCTTTTAGGTACTTCTTAGCAAACTATAACCTGGCCATCCTGATTTTGTGGCTAACTAGCAGCTGGCATCTTGCACAACACACCCCCCCACACCCCCCCAAATGTACAAGAAGTCGACCACCACAAATAAATTCTCAAACTTCAGGAAAAACTGGTCACTCTTGCTCTTTCTTTTTAATGATGTTCGAAACAAGTTATTTTGGTAAGCCTAAGGTTTGGCCCAGGTTTCTGACTATTTTGTTCTTCTTATTTCTCAAACTCATAATGGCTTACTTGACTTTCATTGGCACAACTCTGGTCCTCATGTTGACAAACGCCAATGACAGACTCCAAAGGCAATAAAAAGGCTAGAATCAAAACCAGATACTGAAAGGTCTCTTATACCTGCACTAAGGAAGCAATTGAACACACCTGACTGATCAAAAACACTCGTTACACACTTATGATGCCCTGAAATGGGGGGGACTATGTATAAAGAGCCATGTAATTTCTACACAGTGAAAATGTATTAAATAAAAAATTAAAATTAAATAAAAGCTGAGAATGAGCCCTTAACCACATGCGAACAGTTCCATTTCAAATCTAAAATTGCAAAGTACAGAAAAAATATGACTTTGTCCCATCTATTCAGAGAAACAAAATCATGTCATTCAGTAAGTCAATGAAATCAAACACTTAAATATATATATATTAACCATTTATTCCACCTAAAAATCTGACGATAATCACAAATGGTTGAAAAATATGAATGTTGAATTATCTTTTTTTGACTTTTCTACTACAAAGACAGGAAAGTGACTCTACAACAGCTGAGACGTTTCCTATAAGATTATAAATACTGGTATTGACTGCTTCTTATACAGAAATGTGTCTACTGCAATCATTTTTTATTTGTTTAATAATGGATTTTAGTTGAGTTGTACACTACATTTCTATACATATCTGGACACCCATTCTAAACAGTGGTTTTGGCTATTTCAGCCACACCCAATGCTAACAGGTGCATAAAATCAAGCATACAGCTATGTAATCTCCATTGACAAACATTGGCAGTAGAATGGGTCATACTGAAGAGCTCAGTGACTTTCAACGTGGCACTGTCATGGGATGCCACCTTTCCAAAAGGTCAGTTTGTCAAATTTCTGCCTTGCTAGAGCTGCCCCAGTCCACTGAAAGTGCTGTTATTGTGAAGTGGAAATGTATAGGAGCAACAATAGCTAAGCCGCGAAGCAATAGGCACACAAGCACACAGAATGGGACCACTGTGTGCTGAAGTGTGCAGCTCGTAAAAATCATCTGTCCTCGGTTGCATCACTCACTACAGACTTCCAAACTACCTCTGCAAACAATGTCTGTTAGTCAAGAGCTTCATAAAATGGGTTTTCACACCGCCATTGGACTCCATTGGAGCAGTGGAAATGAGTTCTCTGGAGTGATGAATCACACTGCACTATCTGGCAAGTCTGACAGCAAATCTGGGTTTGGCGGAATACATCATGCCAACTGTACTGGCCCAAATAGTACCAACTGTAAATTTCTGTGAAGGAGGAATAATGGTCTGGGGTTGTTTTTCCTGGTTTGGGCTAGGCCCCTTATTTCCAGTGAAGGGAAATCTAAATTATACAACATACAATGACATTCCAGAGAAGTGTGCGCATCCAACTTTGTGGCAACAGTTTGGGGAAGGCCCTATCCTGTTTGAGCATGACAATGCCCCCGTGCACAATGCAAGGTCCATAAAGAAATGGTTTGCTGAGTTTTGTGGGGAAGTACATGACTGGCCTGCACAGAGCCTTGACCTCTACCCCATCAAACACCTTTGGGATGAAGGGAATGCAGACTGCGAGCCAGGCCTCACGTCCAACATCAGTGCCCAACCTCACTTACGGCTGAATGGAAGCAAAACCCCGCGGCCATGTTCCAAAATCTATTGGAAAGCCTCCCCAGAAGAGTGGAAGCTGTTACAGCAGCAAAAGGGGGAGGGGGGGGTCCAACTCCATATTATAATGCCCATGGTTTTGGAACAAAATGTTCTACAAGTATATATGGGTGTGATGTTCAGGTGTCCATATACTTTTGGAAATGTAGTGTGTGTGTGTATAAAAATGAATCATTTTTTTGGCTAAATGAGAACTTTGTCTTGATGAAAACACATTTCAGATCTATACAATCTCGGTCCATACAATACATTCATTTTTCTTCCATTGCATAATCTGCATCCATAGCTGTGGCGCACAGCACAAAAAAGCTGTATAACTCCATTCCCCTGTGACTGTCCCAACTTATGACTGAACTTATCCAGTACCTTTGAAAAGGAGCCACAACCCAACCCAAAAAAAACATTATGTTCAATTTTCCTTCATTAACAGAAATTAGAACAATTAACGGATTGTGGGGAAAATACTAAAACCCCAACTTAAAAGTATCAAGTGATCCTATCTTAAAGACCCTAAGCTCTTCTTCCAGCACAGAGCAACCAAACTCCAAAATGAAGGGAATTCTCCACAGAACAAAGACACCCTCAGTGTGGTACAAGATGCACAAATGCAGTCCCTTCACTCTGGGCTACACCTTTGGTATCCTGTGGTCACAAAAGCAATCAGGATCTCACCCTTACCTAGGTTATGAGATCGCAGTCAACTTTGGACAATAAGGCAAAGGCCATTCAAACTCTTGCATCCCCTTGTGGCCTGTACAACTGTCACAAATTCCTTTTTTTTTTCAAGAAATGAAAACATCTCCAGGCTATCTGTAATGGTTTCCTTGGAAAATGATTCAGGGCTCTGGCCTAGCTTCAAACAGTCAAGGGTTAAAGACTCAGCTATCGGGGAGGGGGAGTGGGGACCCAAGAGCCTCAGCTCAGCAACAGAGTCCAACACTGAAAGGAGCACTTCTACAAAGGGGCCAAGTTCAACCCAAACGACCCGAAAATTAACTTATCAAGAGCAAAAGGAGGCTGGAAAGCAAGGGGCTGGTGAAAACTGCTGACTCGGGACCTCCAGGGAGGCCCAGCTGAGACCAATCACCTCATACAACAGGAGGGGGGCAGAGGGGTGTACACATTAAACATGATGAGCATTAGCGTATCACATGTCCCAACAGCCAAGGGTCTGGCAGAAGCAACCTAATACTATTGTTTAGGACACATTATGAAATTTAAAGTGCCAACCCTACATTAAATATTTAGCTCACATGCTTAACTCACAAATTAATAGATCGGCCAGAGGCCAAATATGTTCTGCTGCTATAAACCATACACAGAGTACATTCCAAAGGAGCTTTCTACACAAAGCATAGGCCTACCTTACCCTCTGAATGGAATAGCCTAACACCGCCTTCCGTCGGAAACGCTACTGTTACCAATACGGTCTTGTTTTCGAATCAAATTCTTGAATACAGTTTGACATTTCCGCATTATAGGATGCGCAATCGGGTTTATGTGTACAAAGTCATGTGTGACTCGTTAACTTTTGTACATAAACTATATCTAATGTGCATGCAGCAGTTCAGTTAATAGATGCTGCACAATCTAGTACACAAACAACATGAAACACTTGCCGCAGCACAGACTTATAGGGGTGAGTGTCCAATCTGTCAACAAAATACTTCAAACAGATCGTTCTATGAAATTATAAAAGAAGAACAATTTCGTGTGAAATATCAGCATTACTGGCCGCTGCAATTCCGGTGCTCTAGTTTATTATCTTCCAATCAGGACAGAGTGCGGGCGATATTCACTTCCTGGCTCCACTCTCCGTGACAAGACTCAGCGGAATTGTACCTGTGAGCAGCAATCTTGCCATTTAAAACAGTTAAACATCAATAAAAGTGGTGCACATTTGCCGTTTTATTTTTTTGGAATTTTGGCGTGAATTTCTGCATATCTGAAATAAATTTAAATGATACACACATCCTTCAGACGCCTTACCCATCGCGCTGCCTTCCCATGCCTGTTCCCATTCCCCATCTCTCATTCGCTTGACCAGCAAGATATCTAGACATATTTTTCCTCTTTTAATTGCAAAAACAATTGCACAGTAACACAAAGGGCCGCTTTCTATTATTACGCCCAGTGTATGACAGTAGCTCACTGCAATGCTGGGCAACCCCATAACTGAATGGGCTTTGACACAGCGTCATTATGTAGCTAACGTTCACAGTCAATTTAGAAAGACGCGGTAGCTGGCTTGATACTAGCTAGCTAGCTAGCCACGATTAGCCAGCTTTCTAGGCTAGGAGGGATTCTGAAGAAAATATTCAAGGCACTTAGTTGACTTAGCCACCTAGCTACTCATGTTACTTCATCAAGGATACTACCATAATCTGAGGGGAACATTGACATTTTATTGCACTTATGTTGCGATTAGAAAACTAGCTAACACAGTACAGCAATACACTATTTTGAATTTGAACAGTTAAAGCCAGTGGCAATGCGGTAGGGTTATTGTTGCCAATGCAGCTGAATGTGCAAAGCTTACTCGTAAAGGCGATAGCCAAGTCTCTTTTTTTATTCCACCAGGCAGTTTCAATTAAAACATCGCGGTCTTAGGTAGACTAAAGAAATATAAGAGCTCGGGACCGAAACGATGTGTGTAGACAAAATAATGGAACACCCACTCACCGTTTTCCCGTGTACAATTTTGCGCTGCTTGACACTGTTAGCTCCAGCCTGGTGTTGGTGAGAGTGCTAGCTAGCAAGGTTCGGCAGTATTGTGTGACTGCTTTCTGGCCACAAGGCAGACGACTCGCACTGAGCAACGAAGACCAGAACCACAGTGATTCCTACTGGACGGTCGGGAAAAATGCAGCCATCGTGTAGCCTGTATGGACAAGGCATAATTATTGTAAGCTGCACACAGTAAATATCTTTTCACAAGCTATTTTGTGTGTTTTTTTTAAACCTGTGTGTGTGTGTGTTCGATGTTAAGATCATTATCAAATAGAAACATATCAAAGTACATTTGGGTTAAAGCTACAGTGTCATGTACTTTCTGTTGTGGTTTCATAAAAGGTTTAGTTGTCCCTGTATGTTTTGTCCCTGTGTGTTTTTTTTTTCTTTTCTTATTTTTACAATTTTATTTTATTTTATTTTTTGCTGATTTAAAAACCGACAAAATACAAGTCAACAGTGCTGCTTATTATGAACATTTGCTAAATGTAGTCTCCTAATCAACGCCCGATTTGGGTTTTCACTGACCCAACTGCGCCATCCTGTGGTTCTGCATCAATTTGCGTTTTTTGCCCTTTATTTTGAGGAACTCCGATGACTGAGACGAAATAAACGTAGCCTTTTTAAGTAACCTGCTATGTGTTGGTGACAATCAGCAGAAATATGCATCTCCCCCATACTGAGTGGGAAATTAAATTGTAGGCTACATGCAAAACATGGCGTAACAAAATAGTATTTGTATGATTAGTTGTGCAGGTTTGGTCCCAAGCACAGGTCTTGACTGGAAAACACTGTAGGCTAGACTACACAACTGTATTCATTTTTTGTTCATGATTGTGCATAAGAGATGGCAATTCAAATTCCATTTTGTGAAATGTTTCTTTGTAGTACCAGTTATTCAAAACAGCAGCATGGTGGACTACATTTTATTTACAAATAATTAGTGAACACCTCATGGCTGTCCTTTCCACAATGTGATCCTATTTATTTACAGTTGCAAGAAAAGTTTTTGAACCTTTTGGAATTACCTGGATTTTAAGTCACAATAATAGACAAACACATTCTGCTTAAACTAATAACTCACGATCAGTTGAACTTTTCACATCTTTATTGAACACATTGTCTAAACATTCACAGTTCCAGCTGGAAAAGGTTTGTGAACCCTTGTATCTAGTGACAAGGCAGGACCTCTTTAGCAGCAATAATCTCACCGATCAGACTTGCACAGTGGTTAGGAGGAATTTTAGTCCGTACTCCTTCAACTGCTTCAGGTCATTGATGTTTCTCAAATTTCTTGTATGAACAGCCTTCTTCAGGTCATGCCACATTTCAATTGGGTTAAAGTCTGGACTCTGACTTGGCTATTCCAAAACATGGACTTTCTTTGGTTTTAAACCGTTTGCTCATGTGTTTTGGGTCATTGTCTTGTGGCATCACCCAACTTCTAATTAAGCTGCCGGTGACAGACCGCTACCTGAAATTATTCTGTAAAATTTCTTGAAACCAATTTGAATTCTTTGTTCCCTCAATGATTGCAAACTGTTCAGGCCCTGAGGCAGCAAAGCAGCCCCAAACCATGATGGTCCTTCCACCATGCTTTGCAGTCGGGATGAAGTTTTGGTGTTGGTGGGCAGTGCTTTTCCCCTCCAAACATAGCATTGTGCATTTCTGCAAAAAAAAGTTCAACTTTTGTCTCATCCATCCATAGAACATTGTGCCAGAAGCATTGTGGAGCATCCAGATGGTCTTTTGCAAACTTCAGACATGCGGCAATGTTTTTTTGGAGAGCAGTGGTTTCCTCCGTGGTTTCCTCCGTGGTGTCCTCCCATGAATGCCATTCTTGCTTAGTGTTTTTCTTATAGTGGACACATGAACAGAGACTTTAGCAAGTTCAAGAGATTTCTGCGGGTCCTTTGTGGTTACCCTAGGGTTCTTTTTGATCTCCTTCAGCATGGTACGCTGCGCTCTTGCCATGATCTTTGCAGGATGCCCACTCCTAGAGAGAGTAGCAACAATACAGAATTTCCTCAGTTTATAGACAACACTTGTCTTATTGTGAATTGATAAACACCCAGGCCTTAAGAAATACTTTTGTAGCCTTTTCCAGCTTTATGCATCTCTACAGTTCTTCTTCTAAGGTACTCTGAAAATTGTTTTGATCAGGGTATTGTTCACATGAACAGATGTTTCATGAGAAGAGCAGCCTCTGTCAGTAACCAAATGTTGTGTACCTTTTTTATAGGGCTGGGCACCTCCAATCTCATCTCATTGATTGGAGCACCTAACTCCAATTATCTTTTGGCGAAGTCATTAACCTAGAGTTTCACATACATTTTCCAACCTAGACTTTGAATGTTTAAATGATTCATTCAGTATTGACCAGAAAAAGTACAATATTTTGTTTGTTATTAGTTTAAGCAGATTTTGTTTGTCTATTATTGTGACTTAGATGAAGATCAGACCACATTTAATGAGTAATTAATGCAGAAATTCAAGTAATTCCAAAGGGTTCACAAACTTCTTCTTGCAACTGTATTTATTTATTCATATCATTTTAGTCCTCCATATCACAGTCGGTTGGCAAATTTATACCAGCCAAATTTCCTCAAAGATTGGTTTGTCGCTTGATAATAATACTGTACACCTTTGTCTGTTAAAACACTGTTGTCTAGTGTATGGTTTTTCCTTTTGTTTAATGTTTCATTCAACCTCTCGCACACTGTGCAATGTTTCAATTACACCCATTAGATTGAATTCATCCAGAAAGTGCACTACCAGTCCAATTCATAAACCACACACAGTTCAACCTTTAGTCCTGTGGTCTCATTGTACCACCTTAGTTTTTTCACAGTGGTGTGGTTTACGCTACATTGATTTAACATAACCACAATTTGTCCAATGGAACAATACAAGTCATGGTCCTGATGCATCTCAACAACAAACAAAAGTAAAAAGATTATTTACCCGGACAGGTAAATGTATGAAATGTCTGAGAAACAGCCATCATACAACTGAAAATATCAAACTGGAACAATCAATAAATCAAGGGCTGGAATTTGAAGGATCTCCTAGGTGAACATACAGGACATCATTCATTTAAGAATCCTTCTTCGAAATACTTACCTTTTATCAACACCATTCATTCATTTTTTAAAAATATAAAACATGTTTCAATATATATTAGCATTCATTGTATGTATCGTTCAGAATGCTGAGTGTGTGTGTGTGTGTGTGTGTGTGTGTGTGCGTGTGTCTTGTGAAACTTTGTGAATGTTACCAGTAAAGGATACGCTTTCTCACACTCAGTTGACACCAAAGGGACTGAGGGTTTCTCATAGCAAGGAAGAAAAAACCATAAATACTGCACATTGGAGTTAAGAGAATCAACACTATAATCAGTCTGGAAGAACTGCAATGTAAGCGGGCGTATAGGGAACAGTTTGATCAAATGAAAATTGTGTACACTAGAATATTTTTCAGTATATCAAAGTATGCTCCTGGGATGAATTCAAGATAGGTTTTAAATGCGTTGACTTTGGTCATGGATGGTTTAAAATACAAATGTACTGTAAAATATAAAGTCCATGTTCAATAAACGCCGTTAAACAAGAAATATATGTACGTGTCTATTTCTCTCATTCTGCCAGGCTACATTTTTAGAGTGTGTTTTTTTTGTATACTTCTTTGTGAAAACAGAATGCATAGAAATTCACTGCAAAAGACTCAAAAGAATGTTTTCTTTTGTGTTATCTCTCATCGGAAACGCCAATGCTCAAAAGGACATCATGGGAATTCATTTACCAGCCGTTACAGTGAAGGTAACGGGAAATAAATGTGCCGTAGAGAAGAAAGAATGTGAAAAACGGAAGAGTAAAAGAGAGACGATCGGACAGTTCACAGCCAGGATTTCTTGCCGCGCCCCAGTTTGGCCACGTTTGCCAGCTTGGCCTTGGCGCGCTCCTTGTCGTCGGGGCTCCTCTTGGACGTGCACTCCACGGTGGAGTCCGTCTCGAAGGAGATGGCGGGCGCGTGCGTGGGCAGGCCGCCGGTCTTCTCCTGGGACAGGGGCGGGGGGGTCTGCAGGACCACCCGTCCCCGCAGCGAGTGCTTGAGCTGCAGCAGGAGGGGGTTGTGGACGTTGTAGAGCCCCGCGCGCCCGGCCGGGTCCCGGTCCTGCTCGCAGCAGGTGGAGCAGGCGGAGCAGAGTATGCGGAAGATGTAGACCCAGCCCAGGTAGTGCAGCTCAACGATGTTGAGGATGAAGCAGCCCAGGCTGATGCTGAACATGAAGTTGAGGAAGATGGTCTTCTCGGTGGCCCGGGACACAAAGCAGTCGGTCCGGTTGGGGCAGGGGTAGGTCTCACAGCGGAAGAGGTGGGGGACCTCGAAGCCGAACAGGTAGTACTGCCCCACCAGGAAGGCGATCTCCATGATGGAGCGCAGCACCACGTGGACAATGTAGATGAGCAGCACCTGGCTGGACAGCTGGGTGGGGTCCTTTCCCACCTCCCCAAGTTCCTCCTCCAGGAGGCTCTGCTCCACGCATTCCCCCTCCTGGGGGCTCCATTCCTCCTCAAAACGGGGGCTGAAGGCGGGCGTGGCTGCTTCCAGAGTTTCCTCCCTCTCCCCGCCCCGGTTCGATCGTCCCGCCCATTCCCGCGGGGGTCCCCGCTTGGCCAGCACCTGCACCTGCACCTTCTCCATCTCCAGCTTCTCGTCCTTGGCGATCTTGTGCAGCACGTAGACGATGTAGAAGATGGACGGCGTGGAGACCAGCACGATCTGGAAGACCCAGAAGCGCAGGTGCGAGACGGGGGCGAAGGTGTCGTAGCAGACGTTGTTGCAGCCGGGCTGCAGCGTGTTGCAGGTGAACTTGGACTGCTCGTCGCTGTAGACCGCGTCGCCCACCAGCGTCACCAGGAGGATGCGGAAGATCAGCAGCATGGTCAGCCAGATCTTGCCAATCACCGTGGAGTGGTTCTGCACCTCCGTTAGGAAACGGCCAAGAATGGACCAGTCCCCCATTCCTCAACCTGGAGAGAGAGACACACACACACACACGCAGAAAGCAAAAAGGGAAGTGCCTCACTACACAATACAGTACCCTGATACACTTCACAGCCAGGATTCTTTGCCGCGCCCCAGTTTGGCCACATTTGCCAGGTTGGCCTTGGTGCGCTCCTTGTCTTGAAAAAGAGATTTTAATCTCAATGAGACTTTTACCTGGTTAAATAAAGAATATATATACACACTGCTGTTATTGCACGTATTGTATCTGTTATTAGAATATATCCAAGCAAGGCCTGCAATTGTCTGAGAGGTGACAGAATACAACTATTCTTTCATTACTCAGAAAAGAGAAGTGAGCAGAAATAGTATTCATCCTCTCACACTAGTAGCTCCCGGAATGTTGACTTTTAAATGCCCCGTGAAATTAATAGACGAACATGTTCCGATTGAAATGTGTCATTGTATTACTGTCACTGTGTTTGTCTGCTCTATAACACTCTCGTGGCATATAGTTGTGAATAAATACAGTCCTTCGTCAGAACATTAGGTATTGTAATCTTTGTGGATGGTATAGAGGTGCTAAATAAAAACAACAGCAAAAGATTATTGTCGAGATATACAAAATCTCTGCATTAGAAGCCTTGCATCCCAGTCAGAGAGGAAACTGCAACAGTAGCTATCTTGGCTGTGTTTTCTTGGAAGTTCCTCTGTCCTGAGTGTGATCGTGATTAAGGGCGGGGCAACTGCTAACCTGGGCTGCTCCTGGACCAATCAACATGGTGTTGACATAGTGATCATGAGCAAAACATGCCCTAAGTGCGCAAACACAGATGCTTCAAGCCAAACAAAGTCCATTTCATGCATATTTGCATTCTAAAATGTGTTACCTGAAACTCCTAACTCAACGCAAGCACAAGCTGCAGTGTCAGGCATCGCAGCAAGGGGCGCTATAGCGGGCAACAACAAGATGAAGCCGTCTTCTTCGATTTGTGCTTGCTTCCACGGAGTCTTTCACAAATGTGTGTGATCGCCCCCTTGAGGACTCAGGTTTATTACCTCCACAGGGACATAACGCACGTAGCGTACGTAAACTGGAGGTTTGGAGTGCATTGGCCCAGCATTGTCATTTGCATTTACGTACTTACGTAGGCTATGTTTCGGGCCTAATGCTAACCATCTCTGCTATGTGGCTAGGGGTTGAGTATATCCCTCACTTGTAAACGTACAGAACTCCCCTCCTTTACACATGAAACCTCATGCTTCAACCCAATCTCCATCAGTCTATTTCAGAATCAGTCTCCCAATCCATATGATAGGAACTGGATATTGGCAAAAAATATGATAGGAACTATAAAAATGGAAAGATACGTTTTCATTGGCATTTAGAATTTTATTTATCGATTATTTAATTTAAACGTTTGCTGAGGCATTTGTTACACACACACAAAAACAAATCGACTATTTTGCATTGAAATTATTGCTGATGTTATATGAATTGTGTGTGATTCACTCACATTTTCAAAGCCTTGCTTGGACATTCACACATATTCACGTGGCCCAGTATTTCAAATACCACATAAATCAAAGAGGAGAGTGAACAATTTAACTGTGCTGAATACATGGAACGGTTTGCCTGTCAAATGCACAACCAGTCTAATGTATAATGCGTAATCTAATCTCACTGATGAAACAGAATTAATGGGAAATTCTTTAACCCCCACTGTCTCTCCCTTTGTATATTTCACCAACCATCTGTGCGGGAAAAAAATACAAACAGAAGAGTCGAGCCTGCGTCAAAACAAAAAGGATGACAACAGAAGCCAAACGCTCCAAAAAAAAAAATCTAACCACTCCCAACAGCACTCCAGTGGCACTCACCTTTAGAAAGTTAGTTTCTTTCCGACCCAAATCTGGAATAATGCCAAAGCACGCAATCTGCATAACTGTATTTGAAGCGGGAGCCGGTTGCTGGATGTTATGGAGGCTATTGAGCAGGACGAGGGAGAATGGGCTGACCACACATATTCCATCTCTCCATCTGAAACACTCATTGTACTGTATGGGAACAAAGCCTTTCAATGTACAGTGTGACAAAGATTCAAATGTACAATGGGGGGCGCCTTTTCCGAACTGGCCATCCAGTCAACCAGTCCAGTTCAAAGAACATACTGGAAAAAAAGACAACAATACTAATTTATCAATAGATTTCCTTTGCTTGTTTTTTTTGGAGGTATGACCAATAACAAAGATAAATATAAAAAATTATTTCTGTGAAACTGTCGATGAATTTTACTTCCACTCCTTGTCAATTTACACACTTGAATGTACAATCAATCATGGAATACTAGTATCGCTACATATCGCATACTGATATACAAGTCTAATAAAGGACAAAATTGTTCCTTTCCATCATAAATGCATTTATAAAGTACCCATCTTTGTATTTGTCTGTCCAGCCGACTCTGTCTATATGCCTGTCATCTGATGTGCCAGTAATCTCTTTCCCTGGATTTCTGTAAAAAAAAAAAAAGACAAAAAAAAGGAAATATACGATACGTTTGTCCGGTTCCCCTCTTGCACCTGTAAAGAGGTAGAGAAAATGGAGAGTCGGGCTCTCAATGCTGCCTGGATGGTGGTCAAGTATCCACTAAGAGTGAATCATTCCCAATGACTACATCTCTCTGTTCCTCCTTTAACCATCTACCTGCAAGCCTGTCTCTCCATTTATCTTCTTCCTCGCACTTTTGAACGGCCGTCCAGGTTCTGCTTATTATACAGTTTTTTTTTCCCCCTTAAATTAAAGTTTTTCCATTTCAAAACATACTCTCCTCCATCCTCTGCCTGCCGTGGCTCTGACCTGTCCCCACACTCTGAAACAAGACTAGTTAGCAGTCGCACCATTCCTCAGCACTTTGCCAGTACAGGAATTCTATTGTAGTTTTCAACTGCTGTTCTGAAAGGCCGGATTAGGCTCAGTGTGGGTGTCCCAGTAAACACCACAGGGCACCCAGTACGCAAAATAAAATCAGAAACAAAACAGTCCCTTTTGGAACGGATTGATTTTTAAGGAAAATGTCTTTCTTGACAATGTCCTTCTTGCTGATTTCCTGCAAAGATAATAAAAAATAAATAGTTTTTGTTATCCCTTCATCAATTAGTGTTATATTATATGATTATGATCTCGTGATTGACAATTTATCAAATGCCTTGTTTACATCAAGGTTAAAAAAAAAGTTTTGTTTCTACTTGGGATGGTGCTGAATGCAAATATCATGTTCTGCAACACTCTAATAATACATTCTCCCTGAATTTTTTCTCCTCCTGAATTTGACCAATATTATTCTGATATTTTTCCCCCCATCTCTTTGATGCAATTCGCTCAGCACCAAATTGTGACATCTTCCTTCACCCCTAGTTTCTACATTAATAAATGTTCTCTGTTTTTCCGAGAAATATTAAAATGAATGAAACAAAGTTACAAAATCTCAAACATAGTGGAAATATTTTTCTCACCTAAAATTCTCACCTGATTATTTCATTTTGAGTGGATACAAATGCTTGTGCCTGGTGGGCTGAGAAACACAATACAGCCACATGCACAATGCTGGGCAAATCCTGGTTAAAATTAGGTGACAATAACCACCAAAAATTTGTATTTTGCATTGTTTTTTCTCAGATATGTCTTGGCGGGTTCCCAAAAAGGTCATTTGTAGACTCCAAAAGGAAGTTTGGTAACCAAATGATATTGTGGGTCTGTAATGGTGTAAAGTACTTTATATTCTATACTTTTTGCTCATGGAAAAAGTGTGCTAAAATTAGCATTCTTTCCCCCGCCTCTCACCCTCCCCCTCCCCCTCCCCCTTCCTCTGCCCCTCCCACTCCACCTTCCTCTCCTTGCTCACCATTACCACCTCTGGGAGCAGCAGGTCTAGAAGATTGTAGGAAAATCTGCCTTAGCTACTAGTCTACTAATCCATTGATTGAGGTCCATTGACTGACGTCTTTGTCGAATGCCCCACCCCCACCAACATGCCAAGCATATCCCACAGTTTCACATGCCGCATTATTCAAAATTAGGCCTACTCCTTATTTATAAGTGAAGTAAATGGTAATAAAATTATTTTGAGAATGTATTTAGATGCTCACCAATATAAAATGGAAACATGTCCTCTGCTGTGGAGTCAAAGCTGTTTTCACTGTCCTCACTTAGATGAGTGAATTCTTCCAAGGCCTCCAAATGCTTCTATTTAGACTCAAAACAAAATTGAATTTTTTGTTTGAAACAACCCTTATCGAACAAGAGCTGAACAAAAAGATGTTTTGAGTTCGTACAGTTGCGTCATGGTAGACCAACCAAGGGCAGAGTTCAACTTTATTTTTCTGTTCATCTCATCACTGTACTGTCATGTAGCAGGTCATGCCTAGGTGGGATACAGGACATTTTGGGAAGTGGTGTCCTATCCGATAGTTTAACCATGATAGAAGGATTCAATTATGCCTTCTTCCTCCTTCCTGGGGGAAAGTTTAACCTCATTTGTTAGCCATACTAGGGATAAATCGTTTGGACAGAAAGGTAACCAAAGGAAAGATGGGAAAACTCATTATACTCGGTATAGATAATGGATGGATGAATAGATGGATAGAGTTGTTGAACTTGCGCAAGGATATCGTCATCTTTATGATCGATCACACAGAGATCTTCAACACAGTGAAATGTGCTCAAAATTTCCATGAAGTTGGGTGTCAACAGAGACAGTTTTAGCAAGCTAAATCTCATGATCCTGAGTTGTGCAAAGCAACATGGAAAAAAATCTGCGAAACAAGTTTGTGCGCCCCAAGTTACACGGAGTGACATAAAGTGAAGAACACAGAGTTTGTTTTGAGAATAACTGCCTACTTTATTAAAGGCGCCTGTGTACTCAAACGAAACAGAACTTTTTGTTCCAAGTGGCCCGTTATGAACATGAGATGAACAACAAGTTGAGTTTGTACAACATGGTGTGTGAATACCTCCATCGCAAACTGTTCACGAACAGGTCGCAAGTTTGCAGACCTCCTCCTGTCTGCAATTAGCCCATCCAAATATCACATGGCTGGTTATGTCACAGCTGACTGGCTAGGGGGCAGCGTTCAACATTATTTTCTTGTTCATCTCACCACTGTACCCATAGCAGGTTGTGTCTAGATGGGATACAGGAGATTTTGGGAAGTTTTGTCCTATCAGATACGTTTGCCATGATAGAAGAATTAAATTGTGCCTTATGCTTCTTTCCAGAAGAAAGGAATGACCTCACTTGTTAGCCAAACTAAAGATATACTGTTGGACAGAAAGGTAGCCAAATAAAAGAAAAGTAATACTAGGTAGGAAGCTAGCTACCTTGTTACTACTTTCCCCATATTTTAGGTATATAGGTAGTTTCTTCATCTTCATCTTTGTGGCTACCTTTCTGCCCAAACAATGTATCCTTAGTTTGACAAATGAAGTCAAAATTTCCTCAATTTGATTTTTCTATTGAGGCGAAACTATCGAATAAGACACAACTTCGTGAAATCATCTGTACTCCATCTAGAAATAACAGTGGTAGTATCATCATTGTGAATGGAATTCTTTTGAGGTGAATACTTTTGAACAAACTCGCGCAAGGATATCGTCATCTTTATGATCGATCACACAAAAATTTTAAAGACAACAAAATGTGCTTAAATACTTGGCACAAAATTTCCATGAAGTTGGGTGTCAATGATCCGGAGTTATGCAAACCAACTTGAAAAAATATGTGCAACAAGTTTATGCGATCCTCAGTGGCATGAAGTGGCAGAAAACGAAGAACAAGGAGTTCATATTGTTCAACTGACAATGTTGGTTGGCAACATATTAGCCTGTGGTTTTTCTAAAAGTTCAAACATCATTTTGAGTAAACCGCCTACTTATTAGGTGTTCTGAAATAATTTCTTGTTGTAAAACAATGACCCTATGCAGGAGAAACAATGCATGTCCTTTTAGCGTGTCTTTTCAAGATTACAAAACTCCTGTCCTGTAATATTACAGTAACCTAGTGGTTTCAGGAGCATGATGGTACAGGGAGCGTTGATTCATATCTCATAGCCTTTACAGTCAAAAGAACTGAACCCAGTAGTGGTAGTCTGGAGGGATACCGGGCACAGCATTTTCCACTTACATCAACTATGTGTTAGTTGATTGCCTTTCTTGTGGAGGATACAGTGTTCTGTTCCTCCTGCACAATTCCAGGCATGAAAGTATTTATAATCTCACCTGTGCCAAAACATGTAGATAGATAGATAAGAATCTTAACAAATCAAGCAGCAACTTAGCATTGTCCTCCATACCTGCTGCAATACAACAAGAGAATAAATACGTGTAATGTTATTCCTTAAATTCTGAAAAATTATATGACAAAACCACCTTTCTCATACATCATTCTCACATTTATTAGTGCATGTCCTCCAACCAATATCCAGTTTTTATAAAGTTACAGTTACACCTGTGCATTTTAAAAATAATTAACTGAAAGGACCATTTAAGCATTCACTTTGCTGAACTTGTGTTCAACAGTTTGTTAAAATTCTGCGTATGCAACTGTGGTTGGAAAGAAAATCATCAAACACAGGGGTTCCCAGGACCAATTTGAGAACCACTGCTCATAACCATATGTGTAGGCAGTATGCATCCATAATATTTTTAATAATACAGATTTGAGATTGGTCACACAGACTTCCCAGTCTGACTGTTACAGGCCACAGTGGTCCAGATTATTTCCTTCTTCCCTCAGCTAAATATTCACGTTCAGATAATTTCAGATTATTTCTACAGAGCATAAACTCAAACTGGGCATCAGGGCACAAGCAGGGGGCAGCACTGTCGCCTCACAGCAAGAGGTCGTGGGTTTGAATCTCGGCTTGGGGCCTTTCTGTGTGGAGTTCGCACGTTCCTCCCGTGTCCGCATGAGTTTCCTCCGGGTACTCCGGTTTCCTCCCACAGTCCAAAGACATGCAGGTACGCTAATTGGAGACTCTAAATTTCCCATAGGTATGCGATGGATTGGTGGCCTGTCCAGGGTGTGTTCCTGCCTCTCGCCCAATAGGCTCCAGCACTCTCTGCGACCCTGCTCAGGATAAGCGGGTATAGATAATGGATGGATGGATAAACACAAACTTATTTTTTCAGAAAGCCATTTATGTGATTTGCCTCCTACTGCACGCTCTCTATTACTACTGTGTTCTTATTTACTTCAAACTATTTGTTCATTTACCTCGCCAAGCCACAGAATAGCTTTCATATGTGATGCACCTGAATACTTGCCTTGCTGAGCAAGTTACAGAAAAAAATGGATGCTCGCATTCCTTTGGGTTAGTCTGCATTGCCATCACTGAGGTATGTACTTGCCTGAACCCATGATTATCACATTGTCTACCTGTTTCATGAAATTACAATTGCTTAACATAGTCATGTGTTATGTACGCACTGATTGTTTGTACTCTTACAGTACTTGCCATGCATGACCAGATCTTGGCCAAGTCTGGTTTGCTCAAGAACTTGCCTGATTTAAAAAAAGGATACTAACAAAGTGGTAACATGTTTACTTGGTCAAAGTGGAAGAGTACCCCCTAACTGGCTCATGACTCCCAGGAGCCACCATGCTTTTTCTGATCTTACAGAAACAGGTAAGGTGGTATTATGCAGGATTTGGGGTGCAGGATTTGGTATATATATATATATATATATATATATATATATATATATATATATATATATATATATATATATATATAATGTGGAATAATTACTGTGGAATAAGTTTACATCACATTTTTCTCTATTCTATTTTTTGTGCTATACAACAATGAATTGTGTAACAGCAGGCTTTGCACATAAGCAAGTAATTCCTAATTATGAAACACGAAGCTTAAAATAGAAGTTGTGGGTGTTTAGTAAGCCGGAGAAATCTTTGCAAAAGCATGATCGCAGAGAAATGGAACGACCTTCCTTTGCAAATGTTCTGTGTAGCCAGTTTATTAAATATTTCGTAACTTGCCAAAATTATTCTGTTATTTCCCCTGTAAAATCCATTCAACTGCAGTCCGATGTCGTAAATTAAATTTATTTGTTTAGCTTTGTAAAATGAATGTTAAAGGCATGATAACTCTTGCGTACAGCGGATTGATACAAAATTATCGCTGCGAAATAAGATACATCTAGCAACTGATGTAACCGGTGTATTGTAACAAAGTCAAAACCTTTCGAATTAAAGAATATACTGTTTAATACCCTTAGCAATGGCAAATAAAAATGATGAACTCTTTGCCATCTTTCAAATGCCCCCTGCTGGACCAATGGGACGTCCGCGAAGGGGGGGGTTTAGGAAACCAATATTTTTTTGTTCAGGATAAATCTCGCACTAAGTTTTAAGTAATTTGATGTATTTTACATATTCAGTACTAGTATTGTGTGCGCGATGCTGCGCACACAATACTACTCCGACAATGCAAACATATTATTGGGATAGAAAGTCAATATTTCCCCAAAATCCTTCTAAAATGGATTGCCCCAAGGGTTACAGGAAGTTGTAGCAGCTGCCATGTTTAGCTGCTTTGTTGTAGATTTCTTGTAGGTTTCCTGCAGATTTCTAAGTGTTGCAATGGAACCGAGCTGGAGTACATTTTTATTTCAGGTAAGGAAACTATTTAAAGCGAAAATTAACATATTTGAATGAACTACTATTAATTCCTGAGTGCCCTGTGGTCCGCTTAGGTTTTCGAAAGATTTAATTTTAGCTAAAGCAATCCAAGCAAAACAATGGTACATCAATCCCAGGCTTCCAGCTGTGAGGTAGGGCATGACGCTTGGAAAAAATCTGATCTATTTTCTTTCCACGGATTTATCTGAAAAGCATAATTACATTTCTGTTTATATCAACGAAACTGCTCTAATAATAGCTATAGTCTGGTGTTTATATATCAAATGTGGGTAGCTAGATAGCTTGCAAGCAGAACATGAGCTGCGAGATCAGTCGTCGCCACTAACGCCACCGCTAGCCACTCTTGTTTTTTCTTTTCTCATAACCGTTGATCAGTTTTATTTGTGGGGATAGGATGAATTTCTATATCAAAATCGCCTATTCCCCTAAAACAGTAATTGCAAGTTATGGAAATAAAGGAAGTCAAATCCACGCGCTTAGCGAATTGCTTCTATTTGCTAGCGAGATAACTTTTTCTTTCCGTCTTATTCAAATGGGTATGTAACCGCGGGTTTAGAACAGGAATTCAAACTATGCATATAAAAGCTGTAATTCTCGAGGTGATATTTTTTTATCATCTACGCTTCAAAACGTGGCCTATATGGGCAGATAATTTCTTCGTGATGGATACTGTTATTAAATGCTAAATCTACTATTTTTAAAAACTTGCTTATATTTTCGACGATTGTCTGGCTATAGTTGTCTAAGCCGTGTATTGAGACCTCTAACGTTAGCTAGCAAACCAACCAGAAATTTTAGCTAGCAAGCCATTTGTTGCAGTTGAATAAACCGATTTATAGAGTGTTCATTTTGTATGGATCCTTTTTTACTTGATAAAGAAAAGGCATGTCTAATGCCGTGGATTTCCTTCAATCGTTCGAGATCGGATTCATAGCTCGGACAGAATTATAAACTTCGTAAATTTGTGAACGGTGAGCTAACTTGTATGGCTAATGCAGCATTAACTACCCCTGCTGCGGGAACCATTGCTAGGATAGCTTGCTATAACTCGTTTGAATCGAACAGTTGCCAGTCATTGTTCTTTATAATATTATACTCCAATGATAATGTACGCTATATTATTAGTCTAGCTAATTAAATGTGATTTCATAATAAACGTGCTGCCTTGTACTGTATGTAACGCTACTCACGATGGCAACCTACGGTACGACTTTGAATAACATTTATCGATGGCTTGCTCTTTCTGCGAAAACATCCACACCTGGTAAGTGGAAAACACCGGGCGGTTTGAGGGGGGGAAAACTCCATACGAATAGTAAAAAAAGAAGGTAGTTGGCCTTTTGTGTTGTTTATTAAGATGACTCATAAATGGGGATTTTCTGGTACTCCAACGACGGCGCGGTATTATACCTTCTGGCTAACAAGCTAGGCGCCAAGAGAAGGCTGGTATTTTATTCTTTCTGTGAATGCAGTGAATTGAGGTGTTACGAGCTGGGTGGGTAGCTCGCCACTGATCTGCCGGCCCGAACGTACTAAGTAGCGGCCTTGGGGGAACAGGAGAGCGGGTTCGATAGCCAACGTAGCAAGATCGGTATGGCTCCAGCACAGGCCGAAGTCAACGAGTCTTGGCACTAACGGTCGTTTTGGAGCAAAGCATTTGTTGCACACCATTGAGTACCGTGCAGTACGCAGGACTGCCCAAGTCCTTCATACACGAGAAGTTCGATACTGTTAAAGATTTTAGAGAAATGTGTTTAAAAGTAGCAGTTAAGAGGGGTACACGGTCTCCGGCTTCTATGCGTAATTGCATGTAGTCCGCGGAGTATTTCGGGCGGCCAGGGAAGTTGTGAAATCCCAGATTGTTCCGTGATATGAATCCCACAACACTGTTGCGATCGTTTTGCACAACACTGTGCAGCCAATGTCATACGAAATCATTTTCTTTGACTCTAAAACTTAAGGTACACCAAGTCTATTACACGTTGTAAAATATTTGAATGTATCGTTATTATGATATCGATTTAACTGTAGGTACGCATTCCTTACTTGGCCCTTTTCTCCAGACGACAAATTTGAGGTCGGTTACTGATCGCGCAAATATGGACAAATTATTTTGCACGAATACTGGTTTTCCTTAGCTTGTTTTTTTTATATGTAGCAAATTGATAATTGGGTATTATTTACATTTATCTGTCACTAGGTTGCATTTATTGTGTATTTTCTTAATAAAAGGAATTTTTGCAAACTGCATATGTTGTGGAATTCTGGACTGGGCAGAAGCCAACGTTTTCCAGATTCCGAGGGCGAAGGGCGACATATTCGAAGGGATATATTCGAACATGTTAGAACTTTCATTTAAAATAAGAGGAAACTTTCGAAATGAGCCTTACCCAGTACCCTGAGCAATCTTAGATCTCTAGCAAAATTATATTTTAGAGTACAGTGTTGTGTGTTTGGCATGGTTTGCTGTGAGCTATATCTAAGAAGCTTGTGTGCAGAAGAGGGAATCCAGGCAAATCCCTCGAGGGACACTAGCAGCATCTGAAAAATCTCTCTTGTTCTCTCCCTGAAATGATTGTCCTCGGGGCTAGTTCTTATTTCTCTTTGAAGTTTCAGCTCACAGTGACAGGTAGAGCTGTCTATTCCCTGTGTTGTGGAGAAGTGCAGCTGTTGCCAGCTAATTGGTGGGAGTTAAGGGCTTGTGATGGGTACGTTTTGTGTCTGACTAGGCGGAAATATCAGAAGACCGTATGGCTGAACTCGAAATAGAAAAACTATTTTTGTTGTTCTTGTTTCAGTGACTGTGAAGAGCTGCGTCTAATGATGCTGCAGGTTTTGACTACTTGCTATATCACCTTTGTTAGGGACACAAGCCATCTCCACTTGGCTTGTTCTTTCGAGGCTGTCAGTGTAGCTCTGTAACACTGTGTGTGTATATCACTGTGTATATTTAATATTTGAAGTGCTGGTTGAGTATTGAGGAAAATTCCCCCTCCCCTCCATTCTGACATCAGCTTTTATATTTTTTGTGTAAAGGATGTGAGAAGGGTCAGGTACTGGTGTTGAAAACCTTTACCATCGGCTCGTGTTTTTATAGCTTAAGCCAGCTGCCAGTCATAGCAGAATGTCAAAGTTTGGCCGCACTTTATAAGGAATGTTTTTCTGGTAAGTGCCCACTAGAGGTCAAATCTGAACATGTAGTGGATTTGGGTTGCCCCGGAGACTTGACACGGCTCCATGTACTTTCCTCCCTAATCAAGTGAAAATGACGGAAGCCCAGCGGTGTGTAGCAGAGTGGGCGTGTTTAGGCTGGGGGGGGGGTGTTGATTGCCCTGTATGAGAGGAGCTCAGTGTTCCTGGCGCTGTGTTGTGCAGGGAGCAGACCTGTGTGAGAGTGGAAGCTGGTGTAATCCCCTTATTGCTCATCTGTGACCGAGCCGGAGCACCCGGGTCCGGGTCGGGCTCTGTTCGGGAAAAAGCCGCTGCGTGACTCATGCTGCTCATCCAGCGCCTCCGCTCTCGCCCCTCGCATACTGGTGATCTCTCCTCTGGGACGCTGGCGGCTGGATGGCAGGGTAATGCGCGAGAGAGCAGCTAAAATGGCTCTCCCCCTCGCCTCCGTGGCCTGCTTGAGCTGGACACCAGCGCAGCTCATCCCAATACCAGCATCGCTTTTGTTCTCGTTAGATGTGCTGTCTGAGGAACGTGGTGACTGCACTATCGTTTCGACATCACCTCTTCAGACTCCACTGGGATGTCCTCTGCTCCAGTGTGCAGATTTTTAAAGGAGCACGCTACCAGGAGAAACAAAATTTGTTTTTCCTCTAAGCTCCCATTATTACCAATCCTGGAATGTTGAGAAATGCGGAGTTCTTTTTGGATATTTTGGAAACTTATTTCACAAGCAAGTTTCAGTTTTGTGGCCACTGGGGACATGTATAGTAGGCCAAATGGCTTTGGGTTTTGTAATAATAAAGCTGAAAATATCTACAGGAACAGCTGTAGAAAGTAAGTTTACATTCTGTAATGTGAAAACTTTGTCTCAAAGGTACATCCACCTTTATGATGCATTTCTAATTACCGGCGTCCATGCATACTTGTTCTGAAATGTTTAGACTGAATTAGGCTTTCAAATTATATCAATAAGACTATCATTTGCTATATTTATAAAACAGTTCTCCGGCAAATAATTAAGATCAAACAGTTTCATTCCACAACTTTATTTTGTCTGTTCAAGTAGAAAATCGGAGCAAACTCCTCTCACATACTTTTCATCTGAAGTGTTGATGGTGCGTTGACCAAAAAACAATTGCATAAAAATAGAGATACAAATGGAGGCACACCCACTAATACGCAGATTTTTTAAAAAGTCTGATTTTTTTGCCTACTGAAGTACACTAAATTGCACATAATTTAGCACGTAACTTACTAAAAAGATCAGTTCCTCAGCGTGTACATGTTTATTGTGCAGATGCTGGTGTCGGTTTGCGTCATTGGTGTGAGTACACAGACTATTTTAAGAAATGACGTCAACTGAAAACCACTGGTGCCCCTTCAGTTCCCCCCGGAAGTAAAATTAGAAGTTGGCCTACGTACTCCTATTTACTGTAGGAAGAGTAAATAACGGATGGTATTTAGTAATGAACAAATAAACGATCCCGACTAGCGAAAGGCTTGTTTTAACCCTGCGTGTGAGGGTTTCCGCTAGAAGAAATGCTAACTGGTGCGTATCGTCATCCCAGCTCGTGTTTTATCACACTTTCACGTTAGCCTACTGTCTTGATACACAAGCATTTTCCCTTTGCAAGAATTGATTTGCAAATGATTAAGCCATTGCTGCAGAATGAGCTTTTTGGCACCTTACCTACTTCTTTACTGGATGTTGACAAACACGCAGCGATTTCCTCCCCCTGGTTTACCGTTCGGTTTGCCGTTCGCTGCTGGTTTGTGAGGCCCTAACTGGTGAAAGTGGGCCAGCCTCGCTGCTGTGTCAGGCTCTGTCCCGGGGCTGTATTGTTAAGGCGGCGTGGTTTAAAATTATTCCTTCCCCCCCCACCACCCCCCTATTCAGGCTTGGTGTTATTTATCTCGGAGTGACCTCAAGCCTTCACAGTAGATTTGTATCAAAATCATCGGAGCGGCGTGAAAGCGCAGCGGGCGGCGGCGGCGGCCCCTCGGCCTCCGTCTGGGGGCCCTGGCTGTCAACAGCGCTCGTGAGGGGGCCGAGGCTCGGCGGTCCTGGTCGGGACCACGCAGGTGCGCCCCTGGAGCAGGTGGGGTCGAAGCGCCGCTCCATGTCTTGAGCTCCCGGGTCCATGACAGGTCGGTCGGTCAGTCAGTCGGTCGGTCAGTCGGTCGGCTGGTTGGCCCGGTCATTCGGTGACGCCGAGCCGAGAAGGCGAGCTAAAAAAGACCGTTTCGGTGAGCACTGTGGCCAAATCGGCGGGGACATCGCGGACAAAGACCTCCCGGCGGGCCCCCGAGTGCATCGCCGCTTGGAATCGTGTGTCTCCCACAGTGGAGCAGATAAAAATAAAGGGACAGAATGCTAAGGGATTGATTTTTTTTTTTTTTTTTTTTTCCCTCTTCCTCTGCCTGTCCCCCCCGCTGAATGGATGGCTGAGCCCGAAAAGCGGAGGGTCGGGGTCATTTAGCCCGGTCCTGCGGAAAGGGGGCGAGCGCGGTGGTTCTTAATTGTGCCGTTGCTTCTCCAGGTCCCCGGCTGTGAGAGGAGCGTTTTCGCCGAGGCGCACGCCCGGCCCTCGCTGCGTAAACAGCCCGGACCGAGCGCGGCTTCTGAGGCCCAGCGCATGGCGGCGTGGCAGTTCGGAAAGGCTGCGCAGGTCTGTAGGGGTCCTCTCTCTCTCTCTCTTTTTTTTTTTTTTTTTTTCTTCCCCCCCTTCTTCCTCAAGCCCATGCTTAAGTGCGTTGATGTCACGGCTTTTTGCTTCGTTAGCCAGCAGTGCCGCATGTCGCATGTACTGTGTGTGTGTGTATTAATAATGGCAGTCCTGAGTGAGTTCCAGTGTACGCTGCTGTGGAGCAAGTCTCTATTACCCATCTCCACAGTGAGCTTGATTCTGCTGTGTCCCTTTGAACCTTTTTAAAGAATCTGTCAATTTTCAAAATTTTCAATGATATGGACTGTTCTTTGATTAAAAGTGCCCAGCCGCTTGTCTGGGGTGTTTCCCCTCATCCCCTCGTTTGCAGAATCCCCAGCCCTGCTCTAGAGTGCTAAGGAAGCACTGTGTGAAGGTTGTGAGCGTAAGTGTGAAATCGCTCTGAAAGATGTGCGGCGTGACGCTGGTTGAGCAGTCTTAAGAAGCTGCGGGAGTTGTTTTCGGCTGCGAGCGCCACTGGGAGGGAAATATTACCGTTCCGGAGACATAAAAATGGAGACGCTCGCTTGTTTCAGATTCTCCTTGGGGAGGCTGTAAGAGCAGGAGTGTTGCTTTGGTCGTTTGCATCGCGCAGTGATTTTTCACAGACTCTAAGCAGCTTTAATTGCGGCTGCACTTGGCGCTGTAGTGTAATAATGGTTGGAGTGTGGGGAAAAAAAACAGCCCTCGAATGCATATAAGAGCGGAGCAGGTTCTCCTTACAGTCCTGTTCCTAAAAATACGGACTCCGGTCTTAGTGTGTCTCTGACAGAGCTCCTGAGGCTCCGGTGGGGCTGTTCTCGTCAGTTCTGGAAGGTGCACGCTGGGTAGATGAGTTTTAATGGCACCCGGAGTTTTCATTGGCGTAGTCATAAACTTGCTCTCTTCCAGTGAGTGTTGTTCCATGCTTGTGGCATCTTCAGCAATTTCTTTTTTTTCAATACTCCCCCTGTCTTCAGTAGGTTTCCATCCCAAATAAATGTATATGGAATGGAGGTCAGTGGAGAAAACTCCTCTGCTTAGCTACCTTTTATAAGTCTTGAAACCCCCCCCCCCCCCAGGGACGCACGTCTCCTCTACCTGCTGTGAGAGCTGTCCCCAGGTGAGAGGCCTGTAATGCAGCTGCAGATGCGGCAGAGTCACTTTGGGCCCGTGTGGTCTCACTTTGGGCCCGGGTGGAGTCACTTTGGGCCCGTGTGGAGTCACTTTGGGCCCGTGTGGAGTTACTTTGGGCCCGTGTGGTCTCACTTTGGGCCCGTGTGGTGTGGTCTCACTTTGGGTCCGTGTGGAGTCACTTTGGGTCCGTGTGGAGTCACTTTGGGCCCGTGTGGAGTTACTTTGGGCCCGTGTGGGGTCACTTTGGGCCCGTGTGGAGTCACTTTGGGCCCGTGTGGAGTTACTTTGGGCCCGTGTGGTCTCACTTTGGGCCCGTGTGGTGTGGTCTCACTTTGGGTCCGTGTGGAGTCACTTTGGAGCCGTGTGGTCTCACTTTGGGCCCGTGTGGGGTCACTTTGGGCCCGTGTGGTGTCCTAAGCTTCCTCGCGGCGCTGCCCCCCCTGGTGGTGGAGAATGGCGGTGCCGGGAGGCCGCTGGGCCGTTTTCCAGCTGCCTTCACAAACCAGAAGTGACGCGCTGACCCGTTTCTGCCTCCAGCCCGCACACCAGGCGCCTGGGTCCCCCTCGGGGGAGGCTGGCCAATGAGCTGCCAGCTCTGGCTGCTTCGCAACTGCAGCCCGTGGACGCGCCCCGCCCCCCCCCTCCGTCACCCAGTCACGCGCTCCAGCGAGTCAAAACACAGAGAGAGAGAGAGAGAGAGAGAGAGAGAGAGAGAGAGAGGGAGTTTGTAAATAGAGCTCTGCCACGGAGGTCGGCGGAGAAATGATTTCCACTTCCTGTGACCCCTGGCGGTCGGCCTCGCTCTCCCCAGCCCGCCCGCCCGCCAGCCCGCGTCAGGCGGGCCCCTCTTCCTCGCCCGGCTTCCCTTTGTTCCCGCCACAAAGGCAGATCCCAAATCTTCAGACAGCGTCGTCTGTGCACGGCCGCCCCCCCCCCCCCCCCAGCCCCCCCCTCCCGCCGCCGGCTCGCACAATGCCTGAGCGCCGTCCCGCGGGCCTCGGGGCCTCGTTTGGGTCGCGGCGCAGGGGGCCGGCGCTGCTCTCTCCTCTGGAGCAGCTCTCCGGGCCAGACGGCCAGCTGCACGGCCGCACGCCGCGGGGGGGGGGCGGATGGGGGGGGGGGGCGGTGTTTTCCTGTCGTCCTGTGGCAGTGAGCCTGCGTGTGTGCGCTCGCGCCCGTACCTAGCTAACGAGGGAACCGAGGGGTATTTTTAGAAGGGAACACCTACGGTGAGTAACCTCCGGGCCTGGCACTGCTCCACCGCCTCCGAGCTCCTGACGTGACATCAGCACCGCTGATCATCCGAGCTGAAGCCCCCGCTGTGCGTCTGCCGAGCTCGGCACAGTCAGACTCTCACACACACACGCTCACACACACACTCACACTCACACACACTCTCACACTCACTCACACACACACACTCACACACACACTGTCACACACCCACGCACGCTTACACACACTCGCTCACACACACACACACACACACACACACACACACACACAGTCAGTACACACGCACCAGTGCACACGTACCCACACACACACACACACACACACACACACACACACACACACACACACACACACGCACACACACACACACACGCACACACACACTCACACACACACACACACACACACACACACTCACACGCACACACACACTCTCACACACACTCACACACACACACACACTCTCACACGCACACACACACACGCTCACACACACTCTCTCACGCACTCACACACACACACACACACTCTCACACACACACACACGCTCACACTCACACTCACACACGCACACACGCACACTCGCACACACGCACACACTCACACACACTCTCTCACACACACACACACACGCTCACACACACTCTCTCACACACACGCACACACGCTCACACACACTCTCTCACACGCACGCGCTCACACATACACACACACACACACACACGCTCACACACACTCTCTCACACGCACGCGCTCACACACACACACACACTCACACACACGCACACACAGACACACACACACTCTCTCTCACACACAGACACACACACACTCTCCTACACACACACGCACGCACACAGACACACCCACACACTCTCTCTCACACACAGCCACACACACTCTCCTACACGCACACACATACGCAC
>CM077292.1:7011898-7166898 GCA_039654925.1 Anguilla pacifica | reverse complement strand
TTTACGATCGTAGCTTATTGTCATCACTGTGAGACTCTTGTCTCTGAAATTTTTTGCATTTAGCCAGAAAGCGATCACTGCCTTGCTTTTCATGAACCTTTGGGGAATAATCTGCTTATACTGGCCCTATGGTGCTGTGAAAGTATTTTCCCCCTTCCTGGTTTCCTCTTATTGCATATTTGTCATGGAATGGATTCAGATCTTTAGACAAAAAGTAATATTCGACAAAGAGAACCTGAGTAAACCCAAAACACATTTTTAAAATTATCATTTCATTTATTCATTTATTTATTTATTTATTTATTTAGTTAGTTAGTTATCAAACACCCATGTCACCACATCATGTGAAAAATGAATTGCCTCCTTTAACTTAATAACTGATTGCACCACCTTTAGCAGCAGTAACTGCAACCAAATGTTTCCTGTAATTTGATATCAGTCTTTTACATCTCTGTGAAGGAAAGTTAGGCCACTCTTCACTGCAGAACTGTTTTCATTCTGACTAATTGGTAGGTCTTTGAGCATGAACTGCTCGTTTCAGGTCCTGCCACGGAATCCCTGTTGGGTCCAGGCCAGGGCTTTGACTAGGCCACTCCAAAACTTTAATTTGGTTTCTTTTCAGCCATTCAGATGCGCACTTGCTTTTGTGTTTTGGATCATTTGTCTTCCTTCGTAACTCAATTACGCTTCATCATCAGCTCACAAACGGATAACCGGTCAATTTTCTGGTACAGAGCAGAATTTGTGGTTATATTCATGGTCAGAATTCACTTATAGCAAGTCTTCAATGTCCCAAGGCAGTAAAGCATCCCCACACCATCACACTACCACTATCATGTCTGACTGCTGGTATAATGTCCTTGCTGTGAAATGCTGTATTTTCTTTACAGCAGACATAATTGTCCAGACTGTGTTGTCCAGAAAGTTTGACTTTTGACTCATCTGTCCATAGAGCATTATCCCAGAAGACTTGGAGATCATTCAAGTGCTTTTTTTTTTTTGCAAATGTGACATGAGCATTGGTGTTTCTCTTGGTTAGCAGTGGTTTATACCTTGCTAGTCTCACATGAATGCAATTCTTGCCCAGGCTTTTATTGTGGAGTCATTAACACTGACCTTAGCTCCGGCTAGAGAGGCCTGCAGTTCATTAGATGTTCTTCTTGGATCTTTTGTGACTTCCTGGATGTGTTGTTGCTGCGGCCTTGGAGAGATTTCAGCAGGCCGGGCATGCCTGCCAAGATTCACCACCCCAGTTCCAAGTGTTCTCCATTTGGAAATAATGTCCTTAGAAATGGCTTTGTAACCCTTTCTAGACTGATTTATTTCAAAAACTTCTCTGGAATTTCCTTTGATCGTGGCATAGTGTGCTTGTAGAAACATTGTGTTGACTACACTCAGATGTTGAGGTTCAGATTCAACACTGCTGGCTGCAGTCAATCCTTGCTGTGTTTAATCGGCTGAATCTAATTATCAATTGCGTTTGGTTAATTGTTTGAGTAACTAAGGGGGCAAATTGCTTTTTCACGTGGGTGATATGGGTGTTAGATGAAATGATTAAAGAAAATTGTTTTGCGTTTCCTCTGTTTCCCTTTAGTACTACCATATTATCTTTTAATATTACATTTTGTCTAATGATCTGAAACCCCACTCGGTGTGACAAATATGCAGTGATCAGAAAAGGGGCAAATACGTTTTTCACAGCACTGTGATTATGCTGTTGTAGGGCTGTAGGGCGGATGAGGATCATGCAGAGAGCCATTTTCCGCACACACCCCCACAGCCAAGTGATCAATCCGTCCAAAGCACGGATCCTGGGGCCAGTGTGGTGGCGGTTGAGTCTGAGGCATTCGAGTGCTTGCCCACTCCCAGAGAGCTCCGACGAAATTCTGCGATAGTGACATTTCTGTGTCTGTGGGAAGTGCCGTACGGCGCATCCCTTATGGGGCGCGAGGGGGATTTTCTAGTTTTAAAAAGACTCCTAATCAGTCACTGAAAAAAGATGTGCCCGACTGTGCACCATGCTCCCGCAGGCCTGTGAACCTTCAGCACGTTACGATCGTGTGTTGATGCCATGTTTCAGAAAGATAACCGCTAGCAAAGTTTACTTGGGGCCCAACTTTCCACAGTTGCACTGGTAGAACTGGTCTTGGGGAAACAGTTTCAGATATTTTTAATTAAGCCTTTCAAAAACAATTTCAAAATGGAGTCCAATAGTTTCCACAGCGTAATATGAGTCAGATGGGCTGCACTATTTGTTCTCATTTAAATCAGCCAGTACATGATGATTGACATCTGTTTATTCTATGCAGGCAGGAGAACTGAACTTTCAGCAGTTAGCATTTAGCTTCCTCGGCACAACGTCCTTTGAATTGGAGTTTGTTTAATTGTGCATTTATTTTAAGTGGACATTAACATTGCTCTGATCTCAGTTAAATGTCTAATGCTAATAAATGCTTTCCGTCAATTAATGGAATGGGAGAATGGATGGAACAAAAACTATATCAAAATTTTAAATGACGATCAAAAATATTTAAAAGGGAGATTGTGGGGGGTGAATAGATTTTTTTGCTGTCTGAAATGTGCCTGGTGTAGCAATGGAAACATGTTGGCCCCACCTGTGGATTGTTTCTTGCAATAGCTTGCAGTGTTTTATTAAAAGGTGAAAGGCCCTTTTGTGGCTTCACACATCTGAATGGCTTTCAGTTCCCAGCATTTGGCATTTTCTGCAAGTGTTCATGATGTGGCCTAGCAGTGGAGCACTTGCCCAGATGCATCACTTTTATGATCTTTTGGCAGTCCAGAATTTTCCCAAAAAATAACTGGCCTTCTGTGACACTTGTATGAACTGTGCTTTCTAATCTACATGTTTACATTTTGGCGAGTGTAGATCAGTGCAAAACCGACATCACATTTCACTCTGGCACCAAGTGGATCAGTGTGAACCAAGTGAATATTTCAGTTAGTCTGGCACCTAACTGATATTTCAGAAGACTGCAGGGTAGAATTTTAATGGCAGATGTGAAAGGGCTCTTTGGGGGTATTTTGGAGGCAAATTTTGCCAGACAAAATGTTAAATAAAATAATTTTTAAAGTATATTAGCTCACCTGATAGATGTTTAAAATACATGGCATCGTTCACCTTGTGCAGCTATTTTTGTGATGCAGAGAAGCATTGGTGGCAATTCACCCATTTATGATACAGCTGCTTGAGAAATGAGGTGGCTCTCATTGTCCTAAAAGCTCTCCCAGTCCCTGTAAAAGTTTGTCTCTTGGAGTCAGACTTTCTTGCTGTCCTGCTTTCGAAACTGTTAAGCCGCTGAACCAACAGTTCAGAAAGTGCTTCCACCCCACTCACAAACATTAGCAATGCGAGGATGGCCCCCACGTCACTGTGACCAAGACTAGAGCAGGGATCAGCAACTCATCAGCTGGTTTTCCACCCTCCCTTAGCCTGGGAGTCAGGTGTGAAGACAGCCTGGCCAATCGGTAGCACTAGTTACCCGGGAGAAAAGAAAAACCAGGGCTGGATTTGGATTAGAGGGCCAGAGTTGATGATCCCTGGACTTAGAGCCTCTAGCGTTGCTGAGCTGGGCCTGGGCTCTCTGTGTCGTGTGCTGCAGGCCTGCACATCCGCCTTCGCCACCAAAGACAGACTGCGCTCACACATGATCCGACACGAGGGCAAGGTCACCTGCAACATCTGCGGCAAGATGCTGAGCGCGGCCTACATCACCAGCCACCTAAAGACACACGGGCAGGCCAACTTCAACACTTCCTGTAACAAAGGTACGGCAGCCCCCCCAACACACACACTCACACACACACACATACACACACATACACATGCACACGCACACACACACCACGTCCATCCACCCGGCCCTCTCCCGATAACATTAGTCACGCTCTAAGATTCTGCATGCTGAAGCACGTCTAGGCAGGCGACTTGTTCACCATCGCGAGTACCCAGACAGACCAAGGAAGTTCGCAGGTTTCTGTGGAGTTTTTCTTTTTTTCTTTTTTTTTTTCCTCTCCCCATCTCACAAATTCTCTCACAGTTATTTGTTTGATCGTTTCAGTGATGTCACAGTTGGCACATACTGCATTAGTGTAGGCCTATACCATATACCCTTTATGTGGCACACGCCGTGTTTTTCCTGGCTCGAAATAGGGCTTAGGTGCTGACTGCGGCGGTGTTGGCTTTGCGCAACAGCGACTGTGGTCGGTCCGGCCTTCCTGCCTCTGTCACCTCGATGCGTAGTCTCGCTGCGCCTGTCTACATTTAGAATGTAAAGTTCGGTAAAGTCTTCGGGAGACCCCCCACAGTTAGATGTAGGCTATTAAAAAAATTAAAAAACGCATCGCAAAAATGAAAAATTGGAACAATTTAAATGTTGAAGGGTTACACGTTGTCAGTGCGAGAGTTGGGGGAGGGGAGATGTAGCCTATTTTTAAGGATACTGTTGAAAATCATGTCTATGGTGGACGTGTGAGTGGCAGTTGCAGCTGTCAGCACTCTGCCTGCTACCTGATTCTTTCATGCAATCAAGCAGAGTCTGCTGAAGTTAATTTCCCATGTCTGACGTAGCATGTAAACTTGAAAGCAGTCAAAAGAAATCTTGAAATGCAAAATAATTCACGGCCAAATTGTACCAATAAATGCATAGGGCATTTCTAATTGTTCTCCTTTTCTTGCGCCATTTCTCCTATTAGGTGGCTTGAAAATAAATAAATACAAATAGGTGGCCCGGCTAAGACACTTCAATGCAGAAGAAACTCTGACGTGGTTGTACTTTGGAATTTGAGAGACTGAACGAGTGTTTGACCGGACTAGGGCAAATGGGTCAGCTCAAATATACATCATGGTTGTTAAGGGTTAACACGAATCAGGGTTTGATGAGGATTGCTTAGCGTCGGAAGGCAGGGTGTCCCAGTGTCGGTCCCTCTGTAAAAGCAGAGAGAGAGGCTGAGCTGTGATACTGCGGAGGTCTCGCTGCCTTTCTGCTGACAAACGGGAGCACGAGGTGTTTCGTCGGGCTGCCAACCTCGTGCTCGGGGACGGCGCGGTCCCTGGGGGGGGGGGCGGCGGCGGCGGCGGCTGTGGGCGGTGAACTGGATGACCTGGCTTGTCGTGTTGCACGTCGGCCCAGCAGGGCGGCAGGAAGAGTCCAGGTGTTCCGTTCCGCATCCGTGTGTTCCTTGTCACCGCTACACGCCGTTTTAGAAATGACTCATTGCAAATTTTTTTTATTGGATTCCGTTTTGGTTCCAGCGTGGTTATGCACTCTTAAGAACTGCGCACAGGTGGAGGCCCGAGCTGGCAGGTCCTGCCTCCTGAAGCGTGGTCACTCACATTGGGTTCAGGCCATGAAGAAGATTTTTCTTCCATTTCCAAAGTTTTGTTTGTCAAAATTTCATTAGAAATTCTTCCCAAACCTGCTGCACCCCCTGATTTGAATAAATAAATGGAAAAATAAATCGGGTCGATGGCAGCTTAAGTCAGAGGTATTTAATACAGTTTTTTTTTTTTTTTTAAGGGCAAGTCTCATTCCTGCAGCACAGCAGTGCAGTCCCTGTCACTGCGTGTGTACAAGTGAACTTTGACTGACATGTATCTTCGCTGACAGAAATGTGTAGCCTGTGGGACAGACGTGTTCTAAATTTAAACCCGAAGCGCTTTCAACAGCAAATGAGCCTGTGTACACAGGAGTGAGGTCAGGAAAAATGGCCACAAAGCGATAGTCGATACGGCCGGAGAAATGTTTTAATTTCCTCCGCTCATTAAATGTGTTGAGGTGCAGGGGGCGGGGAGGCTGTGAGGAAGATTGGTTTTGACTGAAGAGCTCTCTCATTGGCCTCCTTAGCGTTGGCAGGCTCTCAGCTTTGGGCTTTACTGCTGGGGGGGTGGGGGTGGGGGTGGAGGGGGGGGGGGGGTTACCATATAGAGTAGAGTACAGATAACACACAGGAAAGCATTTTCCTCTGTTCCATCCCCCCCCCCCGCACACAATTTCACCTCTTGGTCCGTCCACCCTACGAGAGAGAATTCCAATCATTTCAAAGAGCCTCCTTCATGTTAATCCAGAACTGTTATCAGCTGAGCTGTTTTTGTAAGAGAACAGGATGTTAAGGAGCAGAGATCCCCTCCCACACGCTCAGCAGCACATCAAACCCTCTTCCCTGCGCGGTGGAATGAATCATAAAATGAATGTTCTAAGTCTTGCCATTTTTTTTTTTCTTGTCATGTACTGTTGTTGTTCCCCATCTCCCAAATCCGCCCCCCCCCCAACCCCCACCCCCCACCCCCCACCCCCCAGCCTGATTAAATTCCGCTAGTGAAAGGCATTTCTCCTCCTGAGGGTGAAACGGAATTGTTTTTAATTCAGCTTTGGAGTGCAGTTCCTGTCCCCGTGCGGAAGCACGTTCACAGCCTGGCCAGGCTGTTCAGATGAAGCCGGAGGAATATTGCATAGTTCGATTACACGGGGCTTAATAGCAGTTAAACTCAAAACTCGTTGGCGTTGTACAAGACTCAATACCAACCAAGGAGCCAAGGGGCGCAGTATACAGTAGGAAAAAATAAAAACTTATCCGTCCTCCCCCTTGAATTCTGAGCTAATAAATTTGGAGGAAGTGGAGGAGAGCTAGTCGGGTCTCTGGACGCCCGCGATTGCGGTAGACGCGGTTTTCCCGCTGGGCTGACCCCGGGGTCCGTGGGGCAGCAGGCCCCAGAGAGAGCGGGCGGCGTTAGCGTTAGTAGCGCAGCGCAGTGCCCGGGGGGGGGGCAGGGGGGCGGGGGGGGACCTTGTCCGTTGTAACCCTGTGTGTCTGTATTCCTGAATAGGGCTAGGGGACTGGCAGTGGAGCTCCACAGGGGTGCGAAAAGGTAATACTGTAGCGTGATAGAAAACCCGCCCCCCTGCCCCCCCCCCACTCGACCGAACACAATGTGCAGGGGCCCGCGTCTGCACCACAAACACCCCTTTGTCCCGAGCCTGTGCAGCTGTTCCGTATCGACGAAAGGAAAGCATGTTAGTGTCATAGAAATCAGGCTTGTGTTTCTTTGGGTCCCCCCCCCCCCTCCCCAGTGCAGCCACAAATGGAAAGTGGGCTTAATTTTTTTTTTTTTTTTTTAAATGCACAGGTGGTTCAGGATCACTTGGTCTTTCTGTATATCATTTTTTTTCATTCGTCAGCAATGGGGATCAAGGATAATCAAACAAAAGGCTTAATACTTAAGTTCTGAAGGTGTCGATGAGTTGAGGTCCTTTTTTCCGTACATTCAAAAAAAAAATCCTCCCCAAAGTGTTCCTCATTTTTTTCTGTCCATTTGCATTTGTGTTTTCAATTAATTTTGTTTATGTTGAGGGTACCTATACAGCACTAACCACATAAGCCTAAATGCAGAACAGTATCTCTTATCCTTCATTAACCTGGTCCAGGGAGGAAGGGGTGGGGAAGGGGGGGGGGGGTGGATGTGCTATCACATTTTAAAAAATGTTTTTGTCTGTTTTGTAGACACTAACGAAGTCTGCAACTCTGCCTCAGCTACACCAGTCACGGCCTCCGCCCCCATCACCACGGCGATGAACCGCGGCAACGTCAGCAGCAACCCGGTCACCATCGCGGCGCAGATGAACATCACCACCAACACGGTCAACATCACCTCACCCGTCAACCTCCAGCACCCGGTCACCATCACGGGGCCCGTCAACATCGCCTCGGTCAACATCCCCGCCACCGCGCCCATGAACATCGCCCACCCGGTGGCCATCACCACGCCCATGCCCATGAACATCGCCGGCCCCCTCAACATCGCCATGAGGCCCATGGAGAGCATGCCCTTCCTGTCCCAGGTCCTGCCTTCCTCCCCTCCCTGGTAAAAAGAGAGGGGATGGGGGGGGGGGGAGGAGAAAAAACTCCAGCCCCCAGTCTTCTACCCGATCCATTTCACCAAACCCTCCCCCTGGGCAGCGCCCAGCCCCCCACCCCCCCCCCCCCCCCCGACTGACTCCACCCCAGATATTAGTGTTTACTTGGTGCAGGGGGGCAGGAGGAGGAGCGTGCCTGCTGCCCCTGGCACTCGGCTGCAACAGAAGCAGCACCGCAGCACGAAAGATTTTACAAAGAATCTTACAGGAGAACGCTAGGGCTGGTTTTTTATGGTTTTCAGTTTTTAATTTGGTTTGTTTTGGGCTTTTTAGGCTTTTTGATTTTTTTTTTTTTTTTTAAATCTTGGTCTGAAGGACACTGAGTTTAGGAGGGGGGTGTAAAAACGGCGAATGTGACGGTGTGATGGGCGGAGTCGGGCGAACGAAGGGGTAAGGCTCCAAGTCCAGCCTCACAGGACACCGGGACCTCTGAGTTTGGGCCGGGGAAGGGAAGGGAGGGGCTGGGTTGAGCATAAGGACAAATGCAATAAGTGTGCATTGCATTAAGTTTCAAAGGATATCTCAGAGTAGTGGGTGTTTCTCATGTTGTTTTTTTAATAGCCTGCTAATCAGTATTTAATGTTTTAAGGAGAAAAATGGCAACAAAAGGGACAAAGGCTTCCATTCTGAGGGAAGAATTTTTCATGATGTGTGAAACTTGATTTTTAGCTTTTTTTTTATTTTGAGGTACAGTGACTGTATGTTGCCTATGACCTGATAATGTTATCCCTCTCCAATCACTCCATCTTGATCTTTTAACAACATTAAGTCCCTCACTGCTTAAGGTATCTTCAGTTTATTTTTCTTTTGTTTTGGGATGGCTGGAATGTGCTTCTTAGCTGTCGGTGGACATTGGTCATTGAACAGGAGCTGAAGGAGGAGTCTTGCACTGAATGCATATCCCGTGTGTAATGAAATGCCAGTATTATCAAAGATCAAAACTGAGAGTGTTAGGCAACCAGCTGTTAATGTAGATATGGAGGCCATCTAGTGGCCTGTGGAAACCATGCTGAGAGATTGGTCCTAAAGTTCACCAGTTTTGCTATAACTGTTATCATGTTGGTGACGGATTGTAGTTTTACTAGAATTATTTTATACCCATGTTTTTATTTTTTTTCCTCTGAAGTTCAGGAGCCTGTTAGTAAGGATCTTCTGCTCAGGAATCTTGCAGAGAGTAGCCCAGTAATCTGGTTTGTGTTAAAACAGTGAGTTGATGTCTAACACATAACTTTATCCTGGACTTTTTTTTATGTTACTTTGTAAATACTTAACACACCGTATACTTTTTTTTTTCTTTTTTTTTTTTTTTTTGGCTAAAAAAAAAAACTTAGAAGCCCTTCATAGGTCAGGGAGCCAAGAACTTTAGTCACTTTTAATATTGCCGTCCGTATTTTAAGGAAAGAAAGGAAAAAAATATAAGTCTGAATGACTTCTGATGCGGTTGAATATTCTCATTCAATTCCTTCACAAATTTACCATTGAGCTAAAGCTGCCATGTGGGTTCAGGTTTATTGGCAATAATTCCTCAGTGTCTTGTGCACTGGGGGGGAGGGGGGGAGGTGGAGAGAAACCAGGAAACGATTAACCGTCAGAGGGAACTCTTGTGTATTCCTAGGATGTAACTGAGAAAGGGTCAGAACCTGGAGAGCCGTGGGACTGGACCTCTTCAGTCCTCCGGTTCTCTCTCGTCGATCGTTTCTCTGAGCGCGGCTCGGCGCTTGTGACCCCATGCCCACGCGGCGCGGAAGCAAAAGCTCTGAGCCAGTTCGAAACCCGTCGGCCGTCAGAACCTCCGCCTGACTCTGAGGCCTAGCGTGCCATTTTTGGGTGAACCCCAATGACTGGTTGCTGTGCAAACCAAGAATGGCTGACAAACTTAAAAAAAAACAAATTCCCTCTGCCCTCCAGTGTTGCATGAGAAGTGGAGCTAATGGGGTTTCAATACGATGCAAGCTCTGAGAAAACCAAACTACAAAAGAGGGATTCAAAAAAACAAGACTTTTTTTTTGAAAAGAAAACACTAAAAACTACATTTGGGAGGGTATGAAATACTGAATGGAGTTGATGATAAAAGTTTGAGCTGCTGAGGTAAAGTAATTCGACGGTGAGCTCTGATTTACTACGTGGAGTAATGGCACTGATATTGCTGTCCGGCTCCTGTTGATAGATGCATGGCTGGGGTCGTCTTCACACGTCAAACTATCGTCAAAATGCAAGGCTATTTTTTGAATAAGTTGAAGTGTTCTGTAGAACACATCTGCATTACTGTGGTGAACAAATATTGTGTCCTTGCACTCTGTGCGTAAGAGGCACTGTGTACACCCATCACAGACACAAGAAAATGCATGAATTGGGATTAACAAGTCTTGCCCTGAAGAGGGAATGGCTTGATAAGTGTTTGCTCCTTTTATGCATCATTGATTTGCTTTACAGGGGGAAGTTGACCCTTCTTTTTTATCTCAGCTGAATGAAATTGGAAATGCAGTGATTCTTTAAAAAAAAAATGTATTTGGAGAATAAAATAAAACAATGTTAATTTTAGCCATCAAAGATGAATTGGCAGATGTCAGACCCTTGTGAAGGCAGTTGAATGTATATCTTTGTACAAACCCATTTAGTTCTGAGGATGTGGTAGTTATAATAGACACGTGAAAGAAAAAAGTAAGATAACCTTTTATAAATCTTTTGTATTAGAACATTAACAATGGTAATTTTTGTATATATGAAGACTAGGCTTTCTGATTAGCAGAAAGGTAAAACATTCCTACATTTTTTTAAATGTATGTTTGTCAAATAATTATGTAAACATGCCCAATGTTTTATGTGCCTTTTATTTGGGTTGTCTAAATAAAAGAAAACTATAAAACATGCGGGGGAATTGTCTGAATGTTTTCTACGTTCTTGACCTCAAGTTATGAAAGGAAGGCTAAGTATTCCTCCAAGTATTTTCCATCCACTCAGTAATAATCACAGCTTGGTTTTGTTATTAATACCAGCTTTGCATTAAATTGGGTTCAGCTGGATCTAATCATGGCTGTCTCAAATGCCCATAAACCTGCACTGAGGTAGACTGCCTGTTATTTGGTCCTCTTCCAGTGAGCACTTCCTCCAAGTAATGCTTGACTGGTGATTGATGGTGTGTGTATATAAGCAGTATAGGCTGGTTTAGAGGGTGAGGATTTCTGCCCCATTTTAGGATGACAACAGTGTCCAAGTTGCCTAGGCCTGATATATTTTAGGCAAACCTGCACATAAGACTTAATTCACAACAGTCTGAGCACAGGCCATTCTCAGTACTCCAATGATTTTTTTTAATCCAATTTGGTTGAACCATCTCATGTTCGCACAACCGCATACAAGGTCTAACTGGGGTGGTTTTCTGGGTGCCTGTCAGTATGAGTTTTAACAGTTCTGTCACTGGGAGTTGAATTGCTGCGAGCGAAAACCGCTACTTTTAATCGCATGTGAATGTTCACGGTTTGGGAAAGGGGCTGGCTGAGTTTGTCTCCTGAATTTTGCCTGGTCTGACAGCCCCGTGTGACAGCACTCGGAGAAAAATTTTGTACAAATACGCACATCCCTGGAATGCGAAAGCGAGGCGGCTGCAGCAGCTCCTGTCACCTAGCGCCGCAACACTGCCACGCGCGGAATAATGCTGCCGTTCCTGGACATCAGCAGCCTGCCGCAAACACATACATGCAGCTCCTCCATCATCAAGGTTCCTCCATCAACAGGCAGGTTTTTGTGTCCCTTGATTGCATGTCACTCACAGACAAGCGGCCAATATCTCCAAAGGGGGAAAGGAAAGGAACATACCAATGGTATAATTAAGGTCATGTTCAAGGTATCAATGCGAGGATTGTGGAGTAAAAGAGACTGGGTTACAAATCGTTTTTTTATGCTTTATGCTCATGCAGTTACTCCGCGAGGTAGCCTATTCGTGGAGGGAACAACCCCTACTTCCAAAAGCGCGCTATAGGTTTGCTTTCGTTTTATTCCGTATTTTAATTTGCCATCTTGCGGCTACATCTGCTCCATAACGTGCAGAGTGATATTGATTTCTCACGTGACTGGCCTTTATACACTCAAAATTGACCATCTGCCGCATACATGGCCACCGATGTGTGACCTGCTCGTCATCCTGTGCGCTTCAAATAAAACTAGGCGGAGCCCACCACCGAGCATTGGAACACAATACGATTTTGTTTACCTGTAAACGGTGTCCACTCATAAAAGCTCACGCACTGTGCACATTTGGCTAATTGTGTGGCTACAAATTTATGAAATAGTCCTAATATTCAAGATAACGGACACCATCTGTCTAAACGTGTAGAATTATGGTTTGTTAAGACCAATAATTTCCATTTATCCAAACATTAATCTGTTGTTTTAAATGTGTTCTCGTTTTTTAAATTGTATTTCCATGCACAAATGCAATTGAGCTTTACATTTTTGAGGTTTTTGCTCGTCTCGTTTCTGTCAGTTTTCTGTCGAGGCCTTGAAAATCTAAAAAAGTTACGATGTATTCAAATATCGTTATTAGGCTGTTTAAATTTAGACTAGGAGACAAAACATGTCAATGGTTTATTTAAAAAAAATTCATTTGTTCCATTCGCATTCAACCAAATTACGTAGCAATTACGGCACTGCCAACCAACTCAAGCATCTTTCAAAGCAGTAGAAATGTTACTGCTGTTGCATTAATCGGCCTACAAATAATTAAGCAAGCAACGCAATATAAGAAACATTTCAATTTAGCCACACACATACCATACAGAGCAATTCAGGTCACCGAATGTACGTTGCAGGTTCTGACCCTCCATGGTGAATTCATTTTGCATGCCTTGAGCAGCTCCAAACCATCGAGAGAGAGGCCGCAGTAGCACATGCATTTCACCAAACTCGCCACTAGGAAGCTGTCGGGTTCTTTGTCTTTCGTGTCCGTGCAGCAGAACATCTGACAACAGAATCGTGCGTCCCTTTCGGGTTACAGTTGATACAGACAGGGTTCGGTCGAAACTTGGTGTGAAGAAGCACGGTCTTCCTAAATAGCCGAAGCGTGTAATTAGAGCAATAGCTTCTCAACAACAGCAATATGATTCTGATGTAGCAGATGGGAATGCCTTCTGCCGCCTGCTTTCTCGGAAACGCGGTCGTGTGCTCTTCGTTGGGTAAGGGTCTCATTTATTTCGATTTATTATGAATCTAAATAAAAATACGTTGATCGCAAGATATTACGTTGTAGCGTTAGCTATAATGTGGAATAATTAGCTAGGATATAAGATTTGGTGAAACGAGAGGGGGTTCCGTTACTTGCTGATACAGCTAACAAGATAATACATGTAGTAAGGTAAGACGGATATGGTGTTGAAGGGATGGGAGCTGAGTGTGATTTTCCGTTTGGTGTAATTTCATTGTGGAATGTTGAGATTTAATCGACGAGGCCTCGCTCAAATTGACTGAATAGCTTCGCTTGGGCAGCTTCAGCGGCACGTCCATATCAGTACCTTGCATATATGCAAATGAAGTTGCAGAATGTGCACCGTTCGTGGAGACAATTAAGCCAGCAACAATGCTGCATCCATTTATAATTCTAACACTGTTTAGCTAAGGTTAATTATCGCGTTCAGTTTGCTCTCGTATATAGGGATCACATTAGTTAGGTACGTTTAGCTGTTGGTCTGAAAAGTCATAGGTAGTACCAAACCAGCTATGTTTAGCACTTTGCTTGATAAAATTATTAAGCATCAGAAGCACTTAATTATTCTCGTTTACTGACGGAAGCTGTTACCGAAAACAAATGACCTATCGTTTTCTAATTAATGATTCCTAGGTTAGCAGTTTGTCAATGAACTAAAGCTCATTATTTTGTTAGTCACTGTTCCAATAGAATGAAAAGTTTTGTTTTTTTTCCCGAACAGAAGTCAGGTCAGTTTTCTTATCCGATCCTCGACATGGTTGCGTATTTTATATAAGTTACTCTTTCCGAATTTATCTTATTTGCATCCATGAACAAGAGGGGAAATGTTTATATTTGTGATTAAAATGAATTCAAAACAACCAGCTGCTGTGTTTATAGCTCCCGTTCAGTTCTGATTCCCTGAATCAATGCAAGTTCACACAATAGCCTAGTATTATGTCTTTCAGCAAAGCCCGTTCATGACTAAGCAGCAGTAGTTGTATCACAAATACGCGAATATCGCTTGTAAATGATAACCTAAATGAAACGGAATATTCAGTTATTATTTCTTGTCGCAAAGATCTTATGACCACTAAACCATTGCCAAATGTATCGACAAAAGTGGCGAAAGTCCATCTCAATGTGCTCATTTCTCTGCCGTATTGAATTTATAAGCTAGCATGCTGATTGTGCGAGCCACTTTCTTCTATATCAACTGAAATGGGCTTTAAAGTATAATTGAACACGTTTCTTATTGATCTAGTATCGATAAGAAACAATGACAATGAGTTTCAAATAAGCATATGAGGTTATTTGTTGTGTGTTTGAGATTATCGTTTTTTGCAAGCACTTTCACTCTTACACTATAGGACTTAGTTGATGTCGTGTCCTATCAAGAAGTAAAAATTTCAGTGATAACTTTAGGATTTATAAGCTTTGAGGTTTTATAGCTTTTCTGGAAGCCATACCTTCTGGTGTGACCCTGTGTTCATTTTCGCAGAGATCATGACCTTTCGTTGCCGTTTCAAGGCCATAGGAAGAATTGCAGTCTAAAAGAAGAGTATGGCTCACATGGGAGCTGCTGTTCCATTGGCTGGCTGGGGTTCCAGTGTTCATTACTAAACTAAAACCAAAATGTCTGTCACCCATAGATATTACCAGGTGTTGAGTGTCTTCTGTGGTGATGCTCCACAAAGCCTGTACTGCAGCCATCTTCTGCTCCTAATTTCAGGGGCTAGTTGCTTTAATTTTTCTTTTCAGCATATGAAACAAATGTTCAGTTGCATTCAGATCAGGTTAATGACTTGACCAGTCAAGAATTTTCCTGTTTTTGGCTCTGAAAAACTAAACTTTGCTGCGGTAGCAGTGTAAGAAACCCCTCAAATAAACCAAACAGCAGAAGTAACTGAACAGCAAAGGAATGTGTAATTAATTTAATGATATATCGGTTGTCTGACCCCAAAATAATGTTTTAGCCTTTGTGCAAACAGTTTTACATAGAAGGACACTGCAAGTGACCCCCCAGTCATGTGGCCCTATGCAGATTGCTGTCTGTCTTGGCAGATGTGGACATGCCTCTTGCTTTTGTAGCCTGCATAGATACAATTGTGTATCATGCTACGACACTAGTGTATAGGCCAGTGTGTGTTGGCATTAAAACTGCTAGATGTGCAGCGGTAAGAGTCAAAGAGGAATGTCAGGTCAAAATGAATGTAGTTTATTGTACAGTGTGTTCAATAATGGCAATATACAATGGTGCAAAATGTGTGCGTAGTTGGATGGCTATCTATTGGGTGATCATAAGACAGCCAATCAGCAGCAAGACCTTCCAGTTTCCATGTGATTGATAAAAAACATCACATGATCATATGGAAGCTGCACTACCTTGCTGCTGATTGGCTGTCTTATCAAGATCCAATAGATAAGTCGTTATGTTTTTTTTTTTCTCCGGAAGAATTTCATGCAGCCTCTGAAACGTGGTTGTTTACTATTGCATCCGGTATAATTAAAAAGACGCCTCCACCACCATGTTTCATGTTTAACTGATGAGGGTGGGGGAGCTTTGGATCTTGGGCAGGTCCTTTTGGCCTCCACACTTTGCTCTTGCCATCACTCTGACAGTGAATCTTGGTCTCATCTGTCCACAAGACCTTTTTCCAGAATTCTGCAGGCTCTTTTAGGTACGTCGTGGTGAGCTGTAACCTTGTCATCCTGTTTTTGCAGCTGACTAGTTGTTCGCATTTTGCAGTGTAGCCTCTGTAGTTCGGTATGTGAAGTCTTCTGTGGACAGTAGTTATAGACAACTCCACGCTGACCTCCTGCAGTGTGTTTCTGATCTGTCAGACAGGTGTTTTGGGATTTTTCTTCATTATGGTGAGAATTCTTTGGTCAATTCTTTGGTCATCTACTGAAGAGTTCTTCCTTGGCCTACCAGGTCCAATGCTATTACTGAACTCACCAGTGCTCTCTTTCTTTTCAGTGATACTCAAAACAATTGATTTTGGTAAGCCTAAGGTTTGGCCTATGTCTCTGTTTCACAATGGCTTCCTTCACTTTCATCGGCACAACTCTGGTCCAGCAATAACAGACTCCAAAGGCAATTAAAAGCCTAGAATCAAAACTAGACACTGAAAGCTCTCTGATACCTGCACGAAGGAAGTCTTAAAACACACAATGAAATGATCTATGAAACCATTAGTCCCAAACATTATGCTGCCCTGAAACAGGTGGAATATGTAAAAAAAAAAAAAAAAAGGTGCTGTAATTTCTACATGGTGAAATAAAAATGTATAAAAATAAAAGTTGAGAATCTGCACTCTAACCACATGTGGATTGTTTTATTATCAATCTAAAATTATGGAGTTCACAGCCAAATCAAGAAAATTGACTTTGTCCCAAACACTGTTGAGTTCACTGTATATGCACTGGCAGCCCCTCTCTAACAAAGTGACACCTTGCCAAATGTTTAGTCAAAAACGGAGTGCGCCAAGTAGCGTTTGGCTAACAGTTGCATGAACCACAGTTTGTCAGATGGGGGGTCTGTCTAGGCCGCACTCCGTTTTGCCAAATAGTGCAGGTAAATGTAATAGTACCCACAGAAGGGTTGTTCATTCACTGTGGGCTACGGGCCAATAAGGAGCCAGGAAAAGTATTGTGAGAATATTGTTATTGGTCCCCACCCTGGCATCTCTGCCTCTGCCTCCCAGTGTCAGGGCTGTTGGTGGCAGTGGGGACATCCCAGCCCGTTGATTATGACTGGCACATTAGATGAAAGCCCCAAATAGACAGCAGTGCCTGTCATCACTTGCCTAAATTGCTTTTTGGAGGATATTAAAGTGTTTGGGCACTCAGAGGAAATTGATGTTATTTATTTATTTATTTATTTACTTAGCAGGCTCAGTGGGAACTCTTGTGGGACGTTTTTTGTCATTCCTGTGCAGCTTGTAATGAGTTTCATTATGTAAGAATTTAAGCTTTGTTCTTTGACTTTTGTATTTTTTTGGGGGGTTAGGCAGCAGGATCATACATTTCAAAAGCAGAACAACCGTTTTACTACTGCGGAATGCTGTTTTCTGAGATTCAGAAAACTGCAACCGCCTAGTTTCCAGAATGCAACCATCAGAATTTCAGAAACCATGGTTCCTTTTGATTTTTTTCTTACTTTTTCGAAAATCTCCAGTGGATTAAAAAAGTATGAGCAGCTATCGTGGAGGTGAAAATTACCTCTTAGCTATATCTGGTACATTGCATCAAATTTCTATTGCTGAAATTTATGTTAAAAATTGTACATTATCCCTGTCAAATAAATCGAATAAAATAAAAAAAATAAAAATAAATGCATTAAGTAGATAACTGTAGGCTTGCATTGAACGGATAGGCCTAGAACTTTGGAGGCTGAATGTTTTGTTATTTTGGTTCTGCGATAGTCCTTCTTGTTGCTTGCAGTGTGGGGCCTGTCAGGTGGGCAGCAACATCTCAATTACCGCTCATCGCCTAATGCAGCCTGTCAGGAAATTCAGTTAATGGCTAAATCTAATCCAGTGTGGTGAGGGTGAATGGGAGAGGGTAACTGTGTGCCGAATAACCGCATCATTGGAGCGAGGCCTTTCCGTGAGCACCTAACGCAAGGGAAGGGTGACCTGTCACTGTGGGTTAGCGGCGAACAGATGCAGGGACTGCATGCAGGAGAGAGCCCTGAATCTTTTAAAGGTCCACGAACCGACGTTTGCATCACCGCACAGATGTGACACATTGAGACGGATCAGTCAGGAGCAGCTGGAGCCAGAGGACCTTTGGGGGGCGTGCGCGGCTGCTCTCGGTGCGTACGAGTCCTGCGTTCCTCGCTCTCGCTGTGAGCTCGGCTTGATGAACCGTTTCCCCCCCTCTCCACTCTGGCTGACAAGAGCCTGCAGTTCTGAAGGCGTTCGTCCATTTATTTTATTTTTTTTAAATCGCAAATAGGCCCAAGGCACTCGGGATGTCCTGGCAGGTTACCCGTGTATTGTGAATTGTATCCCATCTCGTCTGGCCGCGCTCGCTGTGAATAAGCTCTCCTTCAACTCGCAGCTATAAAACAGGTGGCTCAGTGTTCTGTTTTAGCCCTGCTGGGCCACAGCGCCAGGGGGGGTAAGGAAGAACCCCCGCCATGCCTGAGCACACTTTCAACAGACAAACTTTTGTTGTCTTCTGATGCATCCTCACTGGTCACAACGTTAGGGGTGGGCCCTAGGATCGTACAAGCCAAACCAAGGAACAAGTTCCATGTAGGCCTAGCAGCCTCCGCACTTCCTCACTGTGATCAGTTGGCTTATTCTAGAGCTCCACAGGAGCAGTGCCTTCCGTCAATGTGCCGTTCGACCTGCTCCACAGCACGCCTTCTGAGCGCGTTCGTTTTCATTGTTTTGAAAACGGAGCATGATTATGTGTAAGTACAGCTTCATTCAACCACAAGTTTGTTGTGTTTATACATATAGAGCTGAATGAGGGCAAAAACATCCTGAGGTAAATGTTCTGAATTACAAGGTACGAGTGGTAAGAAATATCAAAAAGCAGGCAGCTAGAAACCAGTTCAGACAGCTTGACTTTAGTGTGCATAATGTCGGGTATAACGTTACCTGAAAGAAATGTCTTCAAACGTAGTTTGATTCAGCATTCTCTTTAGAGCTAGCGAGTGGGTGCATGTTCATCAGTTGACTGGGGGAGAAAATGTAATAGGCTGTTTCATGACGCGAGAGAATGGCCTACATTAGAAAACAATGAACACGAAATGTTTGTTATTCATTATTTCAGTGCACTAGTACGTGAGTGAACTGAGTGGACACGTGCGTTCGCCGATTTGGATCGGTCGCAGCCGTCGGACGCAACGCAGGCTGTGGGGCACCTTTTGTTGATTGCGAAGGCCGCATCCCCTGGCTGATGGCAACGTTAACACAACCCCCGTTAAACACAGCACTCAACGGGCTCAGTGGAGCAGGGGGGGGTTTAGCCGCAGAATTGTACGCTCGTTTGAACATGCTAATTATTTGCAGGCCTATGTCCAGGATGAAACGCATTTATGGCCGTGGATCACAGTAGTTGTTCGGCAGCGTATTAATTTACATTAAAATTTAGCAGGTGCTCTTTTAAACATGGAGTGCTATTTGAGTGTGTGTCATAATGCATGTGATCAAATTTTGCTGGCGGGCTTGTGAAAAAAGAGCGGCTCACCAGCCAGGCACCTGCTTCATGTTTTGCTGCTATGAGTGCAACCTGCCCCCCCGCCCCCCATTAGGCCAATATAAAAAACTCATGGGGAAACACAGTGGCCACCATCAGTTTATTGCTAAAGGCTAGAGCACAAATCAGATCTTTCTGACTGAAGCAGAGACCATAGGCCAGCACTGGTGTTGAAGATCTAGTCTAATCCTTAGATAGACTGATCGCAGATAAGAGTGGCAATGAAATATTACTTTGCTTGCAGCTGTGGGTCTCGCACTGCTGCTCATTCGCCTCTTCTCCTTCTCCATCAAAGCTTCCCTGTTAGCATACGGCTCAGCAGGCCGTTTCTGTGCCATCCTGAAGGATGATGGGAAGGGGGAGGGGTTTAGGTCCCCCATCTGGCTGAGTGTCCCGCAGGGATGCTGACATTCCCCCTTTCTCTTTTATCCTAGGCTTCTTAAGTGGTGGGGGGTGAGGGGGAGGCGGGGGCATGGGGGTAGGCTATGGGCCCCTTCCCTGTCTTTCACACACAGAGGTGGCCTGCCTGGATTCTTTTCCCTTTCCTCCCAGTTTGATGTCATTTCAGTTTTGTTTTTTCAACTTTTATTTTTGTGTGATTTTTACAGGGATTGTACGGATGTTCTTGCAGGGGTGTATTAGCAATAGTCTGGCTAAAGGCTTTGATTGTCCTCTCTCTTCCTGCCAGCATGTGATGGAGTCTGCAGTTTCCATTAAGCTGCTATGATGGCTCCTGGTGAAATGTAGCTGGCTGTGCTTCTCGGGAGTTCCATGTTTTTGCCTTCAGGAGGAGGGCTGTTGTGTTTCTTTGATGAGAGGTGTGCCTTGGATAAGGAGCTTGCTAAAGGCAATAGTGGCCAGACCGACCACTTGCAGATTGGCTGATATTTATTTTTCATGATGGTCCGCAATATGGCCGATTATTTATTTTTCATGATGGTCTGCAGTCTCTTCAACGATATGAACTGACAACGCTGGCAATACAGCAGCATATCCAGAATCACCATGTGGTGCACAGATTGAGCATCATGTCTCAAAGGGGATTATTGCCAAGGAAAAGTAGCCAGCAAGGTTAGATTTATGGTCTGACTACTGACAACGGTGCAAATGCAGTTGCAGATGTCCTCTTAGGTTAAATTGCGCTTCCAATAAAACAACGTACAGGTGCAAATGTTACCTTCATCATTAGGACCGCATGGCCTTTAAAAAAGGGATACTTGTCAACATTATAAGCGCACAGTATGTCCTCATCCGTGTCCGTATTCAGTGGATGTTTGCCGGCACGCTGTGTTAGCAGGCAAAGGTTATGAGAGGTACTGAGGAAGTGAGAGTACAGCTCGAGGGCGGCGCAAGCTGGCGTGGAAGCGCCATTTGAAAGTGTGGCGAAGAGGAATTTTCCACCTCGCGTCTGTTGGGCTTGCCAACGAGGTGGAGGATCCGGCTGGGCCGTGCCCTGGGGGCCGCTTTGTAGTCGTCACGCTGGGAAGTGAGATTTTGGGGGGAAAGGAGCACGGCATTTCCCTGGATATCTGAGATCCAAGAATTCACCCTGTGACTTGCACACCGCCCCCTTAATAATAATAATAATAATAATAATAATAATAATAATACATTTAATTTGTAATGCACTTTTCATTAGAAATAAATCTCGAAGTGCTACAGAATAAAAAACCTCTAAAAAAGAAATTTTAAAAAATCCAACAGTGGAGAACATTAAAAGCCACACAAAGGGGGAGGATGCAAACTCCCTGTTCTCCCTACGCGGCAGACAGCCCGGAGCAGGCCTGGTATTAATGTTATTACGGTACTTATTAGTTTTACAGCCGGCGTACTTTCAGGTGCATCATGGGCCGCTGAGCCGAGTGTTCTCGGAAGGCAGGGAGAGGGCTGGCAGCGCTTGAGCCAGGCTCCAGCATCTCATTCCCCCTTCTCCCAAACCAGGTCAGACACAGGAGCATTATGGGAGTTCAGGGAGTGTCACTGTTTGTGCTGCAGTGCTCTGCTGCATTTCCTCACTTTGAGTTTTAGGCGAGTGGGGAAGGGGGGGTTCACAAGGGGTCATGGTGCTTACTGAGAACAGGCACTTTTGTTTGTTGTTTTTTTTTGTTTGGTGTGGAGGAATCCTTCATTTTGAGGAGTTTTTGGTTGCCGCAGCAGCACACACAGTGTGTGTTTTTGACGATGGTGTTCCCCGCTCAGCTAAATTTAGTATTATCCCACCTACATCTGCATCTGCAGGCTGAGCATGTTGAGCCAGTTCGTTGGGCTGCAGGAATGAATGAGGTCTGGTCTGTGTGGGGAATAGTACGCCCAGTGACTGGCCAATCTGAGCTGAGGAGCCCCTGCGTTACCAGGCTCCGTTACCAGGCTGGGTTACTAGGCTACCAGGCTCCGTTACCAGGCTCTGTTACCAGGCTCAGTTACTAGGCTACCAGGCTATGTGGCAGGTAGCTTTCCAGAGGACCTGGACATCGTATGGCAACATGGGTCAGGATTCTGGGATTCTCTGCTCAGCACATTCACGCGCTTTGACCCCGTGCCACCCTTGTTGTCACTGAGGTGGCCAGACGTTGCAAACCGATTCGATCGCGCTGCCATCTTGGCTCTCGTCCTCGGCTGGCTCCCTTTCATGCGGTTGCTAAGGCGCCGTAGTTGGCTCAGCCAACTGGAAATGTGGAAGCTGGCTTCCTTGGCGGGCAGATCTTTTTCCGATTTCGCCCAAATGTGCTTGTTTACGGTTGTTTGTCTGCTGGTCCTCCGCTGTTGCCTGATTAGCTTTCCTGGGTGCCTTCATGTCAGGAATTTATCCTGTTTTCTTTTAGGGCAGGCGACAGAGAACAGCGGGACATTTCAAGAATCAGAAACGGGTTTGGACTGATCAAATATTTATGGTTAAGCGTTTTGTCGTACGAGTGGCATTTGAGGGAGGTGCGTGTAAGAGGTTTACTCGCAGGAGTTTTGGAACAGAGTGTTCATGAGAGTGCCGCAGGGGGCTGTGCTAGAAGCCACACTTTGATTCCTTTTCATCAAAGATATTTAAAGCACGAAATGTGAAGGCTTGTCGATTGGGGCCAGTTTTAGCTCTGGTTCTCAGTGCAGTGCCGTATCCCGTGGTCTAGTTTTGAATCCTGACACAGTGATGATGCCAGCTGTGACTGGCAGCCCTGCAGGGCAGTGCCAGTCGCGTTACCCAGGAAGGGAGGGTTTAGGGTTTTCCCAGACCTATAGAATAGGCACCGGTGGTCTGCGTGCACCAGCTGCACAAATGTGTTCCTGTGACACAACGACTGCGCAGCTCGGCTGGCAGACTGCGGGATGAATAGAGGTGGCTATTGGCTTCAGGGGAGATGCTGCTTTTGTCTGCACCCTCCCAAACTGATGGGGGCGCTGCAGTGACAGGACAGGCCTAGAAAATATTATGGGTCATTGTAAGTCGTGAGAAGTAGAAACTTTTATTATGAAGGGGTCAGAATTGCATAGCTAAGAAATAACAAATGAAATAGATTTTTTTTTTGAAGGGGTTCCCCTTCAAACTTTCACAGACAGGGGTGGGAAGAGGAACAAATTATATGGCTGAAGGAGTGACCTGGATCTGTCTGGCTTTTGTGATGTTTTTGGCCTAGAGAGGGGCACAGCTCTCTGTGGTGTACTTCTTTTTACCTTTCAAAGTCGCAACTGAGCAACATCTAGGCCTACAGCTCAGCATTTTTGAGGTAATGTCGGTTACATTATGAATAATATGTCTTTTGTACTGTTGTAAATTATGCATGCAGTGCTAGCTCGAACCTTTGTTTTATGCACTAATCACAAAGATGTAGGCCTAGGATTCCCAGCATGTCACCATTCAGCACAAAATTCTGCAGAATTCAGCGTCCTCATTTATATGCCTACAGAGTCGCTGTGGGTGATGCACAGTAACACGGTGCTGTGGAAATGCTCGTGTTGATGATGGCCTGTTCTGGTTCTGGTTTAAACTGACCCGCTCAGTCCTCTGATCTGACCCACGTGGTCCATCATCATCTGCAAAAACACCGCGTTTGGGGGCAGAATCGCCCACTCTGTGTCCCACCTGAGAGCCTTGGGAGGCGGAGCCTCGTGCCTCCCGTGGAGCACGGGCTTCTGGGGCTCAGGGCGAACCTTTAAAATAATCACAAAACCTAGAGCGTACCGTGCCAAGTGGCACGGGACACCTGAAGACTCTGAGCTCGATTCAGTGATCCCACACTGACCGCAACAGTGGGGCCTTGTGTCCATGTTTTTTTCCACATCACTTTTAAAATATCGACACTCCAAAGTGGGGAGAGGGGTAAGTTCTCGGTTACAGATGTGCAGGGATGTAGCGTTAGTAAAAGTACACGCCTACATTCCTATATGCTTGTATGAACTTACATTTTTGGTATATCTATCTCTACCTCTTCAGTTCAGTCTTGTGTGCAAGATGGCTGTTTTAAGCTTTTGTGAATGGGTAACATTGTGCCAAGGAGTCCAGCAAGCTTCCTCCGTGCAGCTGCTGTAAATGACACGATCTTTTGACATTTCCACTGAAGGTGGTGTTACGGAGGAGCTGGTTAGCAGCACAGCATTGAGCGCAGACTCTATTACCTTCACTCCGGGGGTTAGCAGTGGGCGGTGGCTTTGTGCTGTGGCGCCGTGTGGATCAAGCTGTTTGTGTGGAAGGCTAGCCTGCATGCTAGCTGAATGGGTGGACCCCCTGCCTGCTGAAAACAAGACCAGGTCAAAACCTAGAATATGGCTGGACCTAACGCACTTCATCCGGCCGACCAATGGTGTGACTTCATAACTCGGCTGACCAATGGTATAACTTCATCACTCACTCAGTCAGTCACAGACATTCGCGTTTGTAGGGCTGGCCTCGCTGTTGCGGTCCAGCCAATAATTTCGGCTTCCCCTGAAACAACAGAACCAGGTCCATGTTGTTTTGAACGAGGGAATGCTGCTTGTTGACCACCCGCGTGCCCCCCCACTTCCTCCATAAGAGCACTGAGTGATGGCTCTCTGCTCCGTGACAGAGGCATGCCCTCCAGATGACCCCGGTCTGTGCGAGATGCGTCAGCAGGAGCCCTAAAACTGGACATCAAACCTGTTATTCACTCCAGTTCAGCCAATCCAAGAGCCTGGTTTTTTTTAAAAAGCAAGTTTAATTCTCCTTTAGAAGCCCGGCCTAAGCTGCAGCTAAGCAGTTTTTTATTCAATGCAGCCAGGGGGAGAAAACTAGCATCTCCCGCCCCATAACAAATGGTCTCGGCAATCCCGATACAAGACAGCAAGGCTTTTCACAAGGACCCCAAGCTATGTTTTCGGGGCACTAAGGGAGGGGGGGAAGGGGGGGAAGGGGGCGAAGGGGGGGGGTAACCACACACCAGCACTTAACTGCAGTGTTTATTCGATGTTCGGCGTATTTATCACCTGGAAACGGGCGTCTGCTGCAGTCGTGAAACGGCACCTCGTGGCTCGGCACGTCCTGCGGGACTCTCTCACTTTTTTTGGCGCTAAGCGGGGGGCGGTGCCAAGCGCAGGGACGTTCCCGTGGCAGCGGGTGACTGCCACACTTCGGTTCCCGGTCGGCGTGTGGTAGAATAATAACTCTCACAGGAAGGGAGCTCCTGTTAACTCTTCCTAGCGCTCAGCTAGCTGAATGGTGGAAGATTTTCCTGTGTTAGCATTAGCATTAGGATTTGCGCCGTTAGCCTGACCAGCCTTGAACGCAGACTGAACATGCATTCTCTGCTTCGATGTCAGCAGATCAAGTAAAAGCAAATATAAAACATTATAAAAAAACATTTTGAGATATGATAATGTGGTATATCCCACTCAAAGAATACTCTTTTAACACATTCCTGTGTAAACACTCATCTAACTACTGAAATATTTAGATGAGTGTTTCTCCAGTTCCAACCCTGTGACATTCCAGTGAAATAAACTCATCTGTGAGTTTGGTATTAGTGGATGAACCAGTTTGTTTTTCAGGGTAAGCTCATCACTGTGAGATGGGCATGTAAATTTTTTTTTCCTCGCGTCCGATAACGAATTTCGCAAGAGGTGAGTAAGCACAGCGAAGCTGACCTACTTCAGAGGTTATTTTCGTTGTCTTTGCGACTTCATAGCGCTGCAGCCCACAAAGACTTAATGGGGAGCCGGGGGCAGTGTGCGCATTGCCCTCTGACGAATGGGGGTGGGCTCCTCGCTGAGTGTTGCTGTGGCAGTGTTCGACGGGTCAGCCCGAGAGACTGGACCGTGACATCCAAGATGGCACCAGACAGAGTGAGGCTGGTGACCATGGCGATGACCGACCAAGAAATAAAATCACACAGGATGGGGGCGCACGTTCTGAGGGGGGGGGGGGCATTATACTCCAGTAATTAGCTTTTTGTGACAGGAGAGGCTGCTTGACGGCAGTAAATATGCAGTATTTTCTTGTTTCTTTTTCAATAAAAAAAAGAGAGCATGGAGCCCGGGAAGCTAAGCCAGACTCTGAACGCATTACTGCATGAAGGAAAGCGTGTGGACTTAGGTGCTTTGTACTGTTTTGTATTTTTACTTCTTTTTCTGTAGATCAATCTCCTTCTCATCTCATTGGCAGAGACTGAGACTCTTAAAAATTTGCGGTGTCATCCTCGTGCGTTCTGTGACCTTCGCTGTCTGCACACGCTCACTCTGCCACTCAGCTCCTCCTAATGGGCCTGCGTTTGAGTCCGTGTCTCCGTGGTCACTCAGCCAGTAGATGATTCCCTCTGCGTTCAGCTTGTGAATGGCGGTGATGTCATAGCCGTGTTGCACGTTGTTGCACAAGGGCAAAGCGGCAGCGGCCTCTGGGAGCTGTGTGTTGGTAAGCAGCTATTAGCTGTGTGCCGCGGGGCAGAGAGCCACGGATTCAGCTGCTAAATATAGCCGGGTCTTAGGTGCAGATTAATATGGAATTGTGAAAATCGTCGTGAAGTACTGCCGCACCGGTGGGGGGTGGGGCTACACAGAAAGGCTTTAGTTGACTGATTTGACATCTGACACACTGCCAAACTTGTAACATGGACCCTCCCTGAAGCAGATATGTGATTTGTAAAATTTTATTTCATTGCGTCGTGCTGAAGTAGGATATCCAAAATGGAACATGAAAGCAGGAAGTGATTATTTTAAGTAAACGTTTACTTTACGTACTGAATAGATTGCTTTAGAAAAGAGCACCCGTTGAAATTAATGTTCCGAATTGGCCTGTTGCTGTAATTCACTGGGTTTCGGTGTTGAAACGTGTCCTTTGTGAGAGTCGCAGACCATTCAGGATTCAGGATTAATACCAACAGGATTAATAATAACAAATCAGTGCTGCTGTTGAAACTGCGATCGCAGACACTGGACTGTAGATTGTGGGTATGTGACTCTGGCCTGCAGCAAGGGACGGCTGGGCGGCTGAAGATTTAATGCCAGGATGTGGAAGGTGCGGACTAGTGTAAAAGACATTGCCTGTAAACCCCACAGGATGTTTCCTTTTCCGTTATTAAGTCCTGCGCTGCATCACATGCATTCCTGTCTAAAGTAGTGCAGTTTAAACGGTGGAACAGATCCAGCCACTACAGTATCACTTCCTCCTGGGGCTTTGAATGCTGTGGACCCATGGGTGGGTACTGTGCAGATTTACTTAGGCAGCAAGAGAGAGGCAGATGTAAAAACTCCATCTTGATAATGGTATGGATTAGCTCTCAATCACTCACCCACCCCCCCCCCCCTGCAGATTGCACCCTGGCCTCTGCCCATTGCTTTCCTTGGCTGCTGATGGACCAATAAATTTTGAGCTTGGGCAGCTCTCCCTCTCCCCCTCGTATATCGCAGTCATCGCTAGGAAACAGCAGTATGGTGTAATTTTTAGGGAGGTTGGCCTTGTAACTCTGAGGTTGCAGGTTCAAATCCCTGATGGAACTTTGCCGTTGTATCTTCGGACAAGGTATGTTTCCGTTCTGACCTGTCCATTGCTGGACCATTATAGTCAGATAAGAAAATTTAAAGTTTATGTGCACAAGAGTTTAACATCAGAAAACGGATGCCTATGTTGAGTCAGGGAAATGAGGATTAAGTAAAATACATTATTTTCAGTTTCAACAGCTAACACCCTCAATTAATGTTCAGCACTCTGAATACTGCATCAACAGTTAAAAAACCTCACTTATCCAACATGTAAAATAAATTTAGTTGATTTCATTTGTTAATTGTTATCAAAAATGTAAATTATCAATTAAATTGCTGAATTTGTTGATTATCAGATCAACCTATTGGATCAATCTTTATAAAAAATATACAATTCACAACCAGATTAAAATTAAGAGATTTATTAAGGTACAAGTAATCAAGGTCTAATCTAAAGCTGAACATCCGACTACCTTAAACAGTGAATGTTTTGGCGAGTTTTCCAATGCTGTATTTTAGTTTATGAATATTGATGCACCAAACTGTAGTATTTTGCCTTCAACAGAGAGATATAACTTGTCATGAGTGCAACATGCGACCATCTGTTTAGTCTGTCGAATCCTTAGTCAGAAACCAAGTTGAGTTGCTCCTGCTGGGCTTGCCTCAGGTGATGGGCCCCAACGTGAGAGACTTGGGTCCCAATGCTGGAGGCCCTGCTGGGCATGAAAACGATTTTCCTTGGCTGCCACGTTGCCCTGGTCACGGTGTCTCCCTGGCAGAGCTGGGCCAATGGCAGGGCAGCTCTCTTGTGGTGTGTCAGGCGCATGGGTTGGGCTACAGTATGACAGGATACTGTCAAATGCCCCTTTTTTCTTCTTTTTTTCCTAAGGCCCACTGAACAGCTGTCTCTTGATTTGGCATGGTTTCCATGAGAACAATGCCCTCTCACAAGAACACTGTTGTGTACCAAAGGAACGCCATTGTTTTTTTTTCCTCGACGATCGCTTTCTCATATTAAGAATCAAGTTTTGCATACCGCTGCACAACACAAGCCTCCGTTTTGAAATTCTAATTCGAGGCAAATCAGGTAATTCTTAAACACAGTGAGCTGTGCAAACAGTGACACAATGAGATGTGATTATGATCTGAGCAAATGGGCTCTGCTGTCTGAATGTTACATTTTCAATCTGCAGACTGTCTGCAGCTGTTGAGGAGTTGCACCCCAGACATAGATAGGAAAATTACAAATGTACCGCTCATCCCTCTCTTAAAAGATGTATCGTTCTGAACCGAAGGATGTAAGGGAGGGGGGAGAAGATTATACTTTATGCGAGACATGCCTATGAAGTGTTAGAAGCTTATAAAAGAGAAGGCTGTCTGGTGTTTAGAGAGCCTTCATGAACTCTCCTCTTTGGCCAAATGAACGTTTGAACTGAATATTGTGTGAAAGTCTATTTGACTCTTCTCGCCGCAAAGTAATTGTAGTAGTGCCTCGTTTTTTGCGCGGGGGGGGGGGGGGGGTGGGGGCTGTTGGTCCTGGCACTGCCCCCGGGGCCGGCACCAGCTGGTTCATCCCCGCGATCGTCAGGGACGTCCCCTCCCAGCACTGAGGAGAGTGGAGGGGAAGAGCTGCAGCAACCCTAGATGTTAGAAAGATGCACAGCCACATTGTCCTGGACCACAATCCAGTCGTTTTTTTCTTTTTATTTTTTAAATCTCCCTGCTTGTTTTCTTCCTGATTCATTAACATAACATAACGTAAGACGAGAACAGGCCATTCAGCCCAACACTGCTTGACTATTCCTACCACTAAACTGAACTTAATGCTTAGTTTACCTAAAAGCTAGATAGTATCTAACACTGTATCAAGCCGGGCCTTGAATACCCCCAGTGTTTCTGCCTCCACTACATGTCCAGGCAAGCATTCTTTTAGAGGCGGTGGAGTCAAGGCCAGCAGGCCTATGGACAATTCCTGCCTTTTCTGACTGGTTCTCAATGGGGATAAACATTCTGCGTCATCCTCCTCGCTCAGGGTTCTGGCACAGTCAAAGGAGTAGGCTACCACACTAGCTCCTGAAGGTCTCTCACTGATAGAGAGCAGTGTGATCCGTAGGGCCTAGCCCATTAAACAAAGGGCATTTTTTTACCCTCGTTTCTCTGTTCAAGGCCAGTTTCTCAGGGTCACCCAGTGGTAGTTTGTTTATTTGTTTGTTTATTTGGATCCCCATTAGCTACTGTATTGTAACAGTAGCTACGCTTCCTGGGGTCCCCATAAATCTTTTACAATACGTCAGTACAGAAGGTGGTAGTGAGCATGGTAATGAATAAAATCTGGATGTTTTAAGCACGGTAGGTCATACGAATGAACCGTATGTCATCCATCTTTTGAACAGCTGAGAGCAGCAATGGGAGTGAACAAACGGGCCATGTTAGGCTCATAAGAGTAGTTGGTCTTGATTTCTGCTATTGTTGAACTTGAGATGGCTGATGACCGTTACAAAGTTATGCTAGTTGGAGTGGGTTTTCTGTGGTGTAAGATTTCTCCCTCCAGAACAGCATAGAGCTAATTATTCAAGTCATTTTATTCTTAACCTTGTCAACCAGAATCATATTTTGTTTGGTATTGACAGATATGATAACTGTTCACTTAATAACTGTTCACTTGTTCTCCCTGTTAATATTTTAGCACTGAATCAAGTTTATATTTTTTATAAGCTTTGATCTTTGTGATACCTTGTAATACTTTGTAAGTTGCATTTTCAAAACAATAACAGGTGGCAGTGTAGTATAATGCTCAGGAGTTGGTCTAACCTAATGGTCGCAGGTTCGATTCCCCAGTAGGACACTGCCGTTGTACCCTTGAGCGAGGTACTTAACCTGCATTGCTCCAGTATATATCCAGCTGTATAATTGGATACAATGTAAGTCGCTCTGGATAAGAGCATCTGCTAGGCTAAATGCCTGTAAACCAAACTAAACTAATAACGTGAATTTTATTGCGCTTGTTTTTATGTTGACGGCTCTCAAGAACAATGTCGTTTCTCTTCATATTGACCTTACGTCGATATGTTTTTCTAAAAGAATCTTTCTTTCGCAGTGCGAAAGCTTTTTCTGGTCGCCTCTGTGATGAATCGGGTGGGGCAGGGTGCTGAAAAAGCAGCTGTGACACAGCGCGTCTGGCGTACCGCAGTGCACAGACCTCCGAGGTCGTTCCTTCTCCGGCAGCCCCGCGGACGTTTACTGCCGGTGGTTTATTGCATCTTCCAGGAGCCATCTCCGGCGAGGTGGAACGCCCCGGCTGCGGCGGCGAAACGGGACAGAGGACAAGCCCCGCCCCTCGCGTGGAGGCCAAAGGCACCTTGCCTCTGTCTTCACCCGGCGCCCGGCTTCTGATACACTGCTCTGACCGTTTGAATTAAGGCCGTTTAAATTTAAACTTGGCTGCGTCCAGCACCCCCCCCCTCCCCCTCTCCCCACCCCAGCGTTAATCTGCCATTGCCTGACGGTTGTGTGCAGTAAGCCTGTTACATGCGCACGTTAACCAAACTGTGTGAAAACAGGCTTCTCTGAGAGCTTGTGTGTGAGCTTTTTTTTTTTTCTCAGTGGCACACTGATTAACTCAGCTCGTCTAACCTATTTAAGGGGCGCATGTGGCAGGCCCTCTGGTTATGGTGCAGTTGGCAGCAGCCCCCACCACCCTGGGCACTGGCTGCTGCTTTACACTGCCTTGGGGACACAAGCGTCTCCATGGGAACGTGGGCGCGTGGGGCTCTGGTGCAGAGGGTGGAAGGGGAGGAGAGAGTGATCAGAAAATGCAGATTATAAGGCGGCGGGGGGGAGGGGGGGGGGGGGGTTTGGGGGGGGTTAGGCGATTGCTTTCTGTCTGAAGAAAGATTCCGTTTTTAGCACCCTGGTGATGACACAGACCTGGTGATGATGATGACACAGATCTGTACCTCTGTCACGGCTTGCTGCGGGAGAGCTGGGCGAGCCTCCACCTTCCCAGAATCCCCCTTGCCGAAGGTCAGCGTGGCTCTGAGTCTGTGCGTGCGCGGGCGTGCGGGCGTACGCACGTACATGTTCCTTACCAGCAGCGAGCGACCTTTTCCTGCATTACCCCCGCGCTCCCTAGCAGCGCTAACCGCAGAGGACGCGCTTGCCATTAGCAGACCCATCGCATCAGATACGTTTTTATGGTTGACGAGGCAGCTGCGTCCGTTCTGTGTGTGTGTGTGTGTGTGTGTGTGTGTGTGTGTGCGTTTTGTGTGTGTGTGTGTGTGTGTGTGTGTGTGTGCGTTTTGTGTGTGTGTGTGTGTGTGTGTGTGTGCGCGTTTTGTGTGTGTGTGCGTGCGTTTCGTGTGTGTGTGTGTGTGCGTGTGTGTGTGTGTGTGTGTGTGTGTGTTCGCCCCCTGTGAGTTCCATATCGTCACAGGTTGTTGGGCGGGATTCTCTCTTCTCTCCCCCCCCCTCTCCCCCCCCCCCCCTTTCCCCCGCTGGTAATGATGAGTCTGGTTTTGTCTGTTCCGGATGGCCTGCCTAATGAATGTACACATGAGGTTTGTGTTACAAAAAAAAAAAAAAAAAGAGACACACAAGCTGGCGCAGGGCTGCCTGCAGGGAACAGCCTGCGAGACGGAGATCGCTGCAGGAACATGAGTACAGAGATTCTGTGCCACGGCTGCGACTTGAGCAGGGATCCGTGTTTTCCCCCACCTTTGTGAAGGGAGCGCTCGTGTTAACGCCTGTGCTGCTGCTCTCTTGCAGGTGCTGAGGATGAGCGGGAGCTGCTGATCCTGGATCAGTGTTGAATGCCGCAGCAGAAGAAAAGGCTGAGGAGGAAGAAAGAATAGAAGTGTCCTCCTCGTCCGCTTTTTTCGCTCCCTCTCCTGTCATGACTGTCAGGCTTTGACAGGAAGTGATGGAAGGGTAAAAAGGGGGGCGGGACCAGAGGGGGCGCGCAGAGCAGGAGGAGCCCGAGGGGGGCCGCGAGAGAGGGAGAGAGAGGCGCGGGGGAGGGGGGCGCTCCGGAGGTGGGGCGGGGGGGCGAGCCCAGGTGCCACCATTTCCCGGGTGGCGTTGCGGGCGCGACGGAGGAGCGCGCTGTCCCGCCTGGAGCTGCTGTGGAGGATGACCAGCCTGTTCCACCGTGGCAACGGCAGCGACGGCGCCCCGCGGGGGGGTGGGGGTGGGGGGGACCCGCACTCCGGCGAGCTCAACAACGGGCGGCCCGCCCGGCAGGTGCGCCGCCTGGAGTTCGGCCAGGCCATGGACGACTTCAAGACCATGTTCCCCGGCATGGACTACGAGGTCATCGAGTGCGTGCTGCGGGCCAACGGCGGCGCCGTGGACGCCACCATCGACCAGCTGCTGCAGATGAGCGTGGACGGCCAGGCGTCCGACGACAGCTCCGACACGGACGACAGCATCCCGCCCGAGGTCAGCACGGGGCGGGGGCCGGGGGGCCGGGGGTGGGTAGGGCGGGACGACTCTGTTCTGTCCAAAGGGGAGTTGAGGTCTTACAGTTCTTAGCATCCAGTTGCACACATACACATGAATAGGCAGCATGAATGAGCTTCTGAAGCCTCCTGTTGCACTTCAGCCGTTCCCTTCCTTGCATTCTGCATATCCTACGCCATCTGGGCTTAATGAACAGGAAGTGTTCTTTTGGTGTGAAGGCACAGACGAAAATGCGTTCGAACCATCGCTCCCTCGCAGCTGTGAGATGGAGAGAGCTCTTCAGAAGGCAGTTTGTGCTTTTTCATGATTTACTTGTCCTGATAAGATCAGTTGGTCTCCTTCTTGGTGGGTTTCTGAGCTCTTGCATTATGCATTGTACATTCAACGGTATTGTTACCGATCTAAAAAACCTGCACCTGGCTGCATTAACCCGGGTCCATTTGAGGGACGTCCTGGGTCGGCCATTTATAAACAGACCTCACTGACCCCTCCCCCCCGAGGCACCCTGAGATTTCATCCGCAGCGAATCAGGACAGTTTCACCTCAGCGCAGTGTGCCAGTCCTAAATTTCTCGGCTCCCTCAGTTGGAGGCATGCAGCCCCTCTTCAGTGGATTTGACTCAGTCCCATGATGAGCGTTTCTACCCTGTGGACGTTCTCTCCCTCTCGCTCTCTCTCTCTCTCCCTCTCTCCCCCTCTCTCTCTCTCTCTCTCCCTCTCCCCCCTCTCTCTCCCTCTCTCTCCCAATCTCTCTCTCTCTCTCTCTCTCTGTGTCTCTGTGTGTGTTTCTCTCTCTCTCTCCCTCTCCCCCCTCTCTCCCTCTCTCTCTCTCTCTCTCTCTCTCTGTGTCTCTGTGTGTGTCTCTCTCTCTCCCTCTCTCTCCCTCTCCCCCTCTCCCTCTCTCCCAGTCTCTCTCTCTCTCTCTCTCCCCCCCCCACACACGGTTCCCTTCCTCCTGCCTCAGTGGGCCGCTCTTTTTTTTTTCCTCTCGTTGTTATTTCTGTCCCTTTTCTCTCCGTGTGCTGTTTGTGTGGCTGACCCAGATCCCGGCCGGTTTGTGTAAGTGCGTGGCGCGCGTGCAGTTTCGTGCTCTCCTTTCCTCGATCGGGGCCGGCCGAAAGAGAACAGGAAGCCGGGGGCCTCGCTGCTGCGGCCTCAGGAAACTCGGGTCCCGCGGCGCCGTTAACCCCTTCTGTGCCAGGGTGCCGCCAGGGGTATCTCTCTCAGTGGACCGGCCGAGTCTGCCACGCTGTGAACCCAGAGAGAAGACGATATGCCTTGTCTCAGTAATTACTCTCTCTGGTTAGGGAAGGGTAGTACGGCAAGACAAACGACGTCCTTTTTAGAGACTGAAGCTGTTCTGAGAATAGCCGCTTTGTGGCTTAATATTCTCTTATATTTCTGGATCCCAGGTAAGAGGCTGCCTCTGCCTGCTGTCTCAGCACTTTTCTCACTTCTGAAGTGAGCTGAATCCAGTCAGCAGACACTGAAAATGGTGCCTTCAGATCAGATGAGCCGGTGGTGTCTGCCCTGTACCTTTAGTACTGGCGGAACAGGCTACCAACCAGTGCACAGTACAGCTACGGTCGATTGGATCCATGCGTCAGGCAGTTTATCCTAGTCCATGTGTGTATTTATCTTCACCCGTGTGGGGCCTGCTGATATGGCCTCTCTGTGCTGTCCTGCCCCTCACGTTCCCCAGGGGTCTCACGTTCTCCAGGGGTCTCACGCTCCCCAGGGGTCTCACGCTCTCCCTCACTCTTCCGGCAGATTCTAGAGCGGACGCTCGAGCCGGATAGCTCCGACGAGGAGCCGCCGCCCGTTTACTCTCCTCCCACCTATGACATGCACATCTATGACAGGAAGTACCCGGAAGCCCCGCCCAGTCCACCACCCAGGTAAGACAGGGAGGGGCTTGGTTGTGTTCGGGCTCAGGGAGTGAAATTATGAAAATGGTCAAACCAAGAACGCAGTGGTCAAAATCTGCATTGGTGTGTGGTTTGATCAGAAATCAAATCATACAAAGGACAAATATTTTATGGATTGTGATCCTTATGATACAAGTGCTGTGGAGGCAAAGAGGCAATAACAGAATTTCATTTAGTGTTTGATTTAATTGCCTTCATTTTTTCCTTCAAGATGCCCCCTGGTGTTCACTGAAGTGAACTGCAGCGTAATAGGATGTAGAGCGGTCTCTGTGGGGAAATACCAGGCTTTGTATCCAGTGTGTAATTTGGCTGTCGTCGTGACGATGATCTCAATGATACTGTGACCCTGAAGTTTCCTTTGGTATGCTTTTAAAGTCTGGACGTGACCCACATCACAGCAGCCGGTACGGAGTCAGGGAGGCTAGCAGATCTTGTGAAGACAAGGTTAAAAAGGGACAATGTGATGTCACTGGGGGGGGGGGTTATTAAGAATGGGTGCTGCTCCATTGTGATTTTATGATGTTCTTGGCTCCGCTCCAGATTCGAAGCCCAGCCCCCTCCCGGTCACCGGCAGGTCCGCGGCTACAGGGATTGGAACCCCCCGTTGCTAGGCAACCTGCCTGATGACTTCCTGCGGATCTTACCCCAGCAGCTGGACAGTGTGCAGGTAGACTTGTGCGACAGAACGAACGTATTGAGGATTTTCTGTGGAATAGAAAATATAAAACTTTGATCAGATTCAGTTCAGTAATATAACGAGACCTCCCCCCTAAATTTTCATGAAGGTTATGAGCTTGTCACAGAATATATATATCTCATAAAAAACACGTTTTCAACGTACAAAAATGCCAAGTTACTCAAAAGTACTGATATCAAAATGACGCCAAGTTACGGTACTACAAACAATATAGGCTATCTTGCCTTACCGAAATGACATAAGATGTATTTCAAACCAATGCTACCGAATGTTTCCTCAATTCTTTCAAGTCACTTGGCCCTGTGTGTATAAGCATGCACTACATGGACAGGCCAAACATATGTGTGGATGGCTCTCTCACAGTCAAGATTGATTGAATAGGCGTGTATATGTCCAATTTGTATTGGTATGTATGTATTTCGCTGCCCAGCCTTTCTGTTGTGTGAATGATAGTATGTTTCTTGGTATAAGTGTGTGTTCGTAAATGTGAATGTAACATGCTGGGAGGGAAATGTCCCCATGGGGATAAAGAAGTTCTCTATGTATGTATGTATGTATGTATGTACAATATGTATTGTACATGCAGTATTTATTGTACGTAGCAAATATACAATAACTTGCACATGTACTCAAATCCAGTTTAGAAGCAAGTATAAACATGTTTTCTGGAGAAAGATGCTTCCTGTAGTTACTGAGCAGCAGTTTTGTACGTTAATTTCAATGTGTTCTATGAGGCAATTCGAAATATTTGACTCTTTGATCTGACACAAAGTTTGCATGACATTGTGAAATGGTAAGATTACAAAAGACAGGGCCAAGTGACTTGAAAGAATTGAGGAAACATTCGGTAGCATTGGTTTGAAATACATCTTATGTCATTTCGGTAAGGCAAGATAGCCTATATTGTTTGTAGTACCGTAACTTGGCGTCATTTTGATATCAGTACTTTTGAGTAACTTGGCATTTTTGTACGTTGAAAACGTGTTTTTTATGAGATATCATTTCTTTTTGCAAAGCGTTTTATTATGAGAGTGAGAAATGCGAAGTGACTCTGTAAGAAACGGTTGTGGATTATGGCCATCGTTGTGTGAATTTGTACAGTCTGATGAGCGTGTACCGTTCAGCAGTTTGGGTTTGCTATATATGTGAAACAGTGGCTGTCAGAAAGCGTGCGGTGGCGTAAGCATAAACGTATGAGAAACGCAGATGAAATATGGCCAGTGTATGTACTCACGGATTTGACGTCCATCCAACGAGCCTTGACTGACAAAAGAATCAGCAAGCCCCTAGAATTATAACTCCCTAGGTCGCAACTTGTGTAGCCTTCTGTCCTGCTCCGTTGTCTGTTATTTCGTGGAGATGCACTTTTAGTGTTTGTAAGGTTTATAAGGAATTTTGATAGGCTTATCTGCAGGTAGGAATCCTCTTCGCTGTTTTGCTAAACTAGAACCGGAAAACATGATAGTGGAGAATAGGAGCAGACGCATATGTCCCAGCAGGCTTTGCATATGAGAAAATAACAACAGTTTGAGAGAAATGAGGATGAAATTATGAAATTGCGTAGTTGAAACAATATGTTTTTAGCAGAATGGGCATGTAGGTGAAGGTTGACATGATCACGGAGTATAGTGCGAAGTAAATGGAGTGACCATGAGCGAGCTTATATTCCTTATCGAACGGTATATATAACAGTCGCTATAAAGTGATAGCTATTAAAGTGGAGGGTTAAGTAACATATGAAATCTATTGCACCGCTGTGTTTTTTTCATGTTCAGTACTAGTAGTTATAATTGAGAGTGAATCATAATTTTAAATGTAATATTTTAATGGGGAGTTGCAGAACGTACATACGTAGTAATTGTTTGTATGTGGCTAGATAGAGAAGGGGGCGAGGTAACATGAATGTAGAAACGTGGCGTTTGCTGATAAGAAGGTTTTGTACGGTAGCCAAGTGAAGAAATGTAGTTAGTAGAAATGGCACAGCGGTGAAGTGGTGTAACTTTTTAATAAAAGGAATACATTTGCCGTCATGAAATGCATACGGGTGGCCATGAGTGAGTTTGGTAAAGCAAATATAAGCCTAAGAGAACGTTAGTGTAAAAGAGGGAATTATCTGCCTGAGGGCGAGGCGGGATTCGATCCTTCAAGCGGAGGTTTAGTAGTCTGTCACTTTGTTAGGGCAGCACCATGACATAGCTGTGCAATGCGTGAAATATCATTAACAAACCTGTCCGTGGTTTTAAAGAAGAACACAGGCGAGTAAGCACAGAAGAGCTCCCGTTGAATCCATATGGCTTTGCAATATTGTAGCCGGTTAACAAGTGAACGTGCAGACGGTACGTCGGGGAACGGCTGGTAGATATGGTGCAAAAGCAATAATTGAGAAGTAGTAGACAATTATTAGTGAGGGTAAAAGCAGGTTAAAGAAACGCGTTCCTAGCTGGGCTTGAACCGACGACCCTGTGTTCCCAAGACTATAACCTTATCCACTAGACCACTGGCGGACTAGCTGTTTGTACTGAAAAAGTTTCAGAGTAAAAAGATATGGGTATTTTGCGTTGGTATTAGTGAGGGTAAAAGCAGGTTAAAGTAACGCGTTCCTAGTTGGGCTTGAACCTAGGATCCTGTGTTCCCAAGACTGTAACCTTACCCACTAGGCCACCGACGGACTAGCTGTTTGTACTGGAAAAGTTTCAGAGTAAATAGATATGGGTGTTTTGCGTGTGTATGCGAGTTTTTCATTGGGTGGTGTACGTGAAGATTTGGCGGGTGTCGGTAAAATGTCCAATGGGCAGACATGTTATTAGTGGGATAGGCGGCAGGAAAAATAAGAATGAGAAGAAGAAGAAGAAGAAGAAGAAGAATGAGAAGAAGAAGAAGAAGGAGAAAACGCAAAATCCCCTTAGTTTGGGGCTTTATTGTGTGGACATGTGAAGTTGTTTATGAATTCTGTCTGTTGAAATGGGGTCAGAATGTACAGAATTTAACGTTTTTAAGGGCTGAGTGTCTGTGGCTGTTGTGGTTATTTCTGTGGGGAACCCTGAAAAGTGCCAAACTCTCGGTGCTGTATAGGTATGGGGCATGCCCCCGCCAAGGCGTAACTTGGCGGGATGGCATACCTGCCATCCCAATTTTATAATTTGTGTGGGAATTGTTTTACTATGAGTCATTTTTCATCTATATTTTTGCCAGTTAGTGATTTTATTGAAGTGTCAAGATCCTTAAGAAGCAATGAATAACAACAGTAATAAAGAAAGATTTTATTTCTACACCGCTCTCTCTCTCTCACAGAGCTCCCAGAGCAGTCTGTCCCTGCCGTCCTCTTCCTCCTCCTCTTCCTCGCTGTCCACCATGGCGCAGCAGGTCGCGCTGGGGGGCGGGCCTGGGACCGTTGCCGCGGGGTCGGAGCAGGAGAGGAAGCTGAAGCAGTACCTGGAGGATGAGAGGATCGCGCTCTTCCTGCAGAACGAGGAGTTCATGAAGGAACTGCAGCGCAACCGGGAGTTCCTCATCGCCCTGGAGAGAGGTACTCTCTCACATTCACACACTGTGCATACATACACTAAACTCTCACCCTGGAGAGAGGTACTCTCTCACATTCACACACTGCACATACATACACTAAACTCTCACCCTGGAGAGAGGTACTCTCTCACATTCACACACTGCACATACATACACTAAACTCTCACCCTGGAGAGAGGTACTCTCTCACATTCACACACTGCGCATACATACACTAAACTCTCACCCTGGAGAGAGGTACTCTCTCACATTCACACTTAGTAATACACACACACTACATACATACACTAAACTCTCACCCTGGAGAGAGGTACTCTCTCACATTCACACTTAGGAATACACACACTCTACATACATACACTAAACTCACCCTGGAGAGAGGTACTCTCTCACATACACACTTAGGAATACACACACTGCACATACATACACTGACACTTACTCACATCCATTAAATCACATTCACTTATCCAGGCACACTCATACACATGCACACAAACACATGTACGCATGCTCCCCTTCACGTTCATCTGAAATCGCATGAACTGTCTCGTACTCACAGACTCACATTTACCATCAGTAAAACACAAGCCCTCATCCACGAATGCACACAGAAAAACCCTGCGATGGTCTTCCGTCTGCCCTGTCTGTTTTTAGGAGTTTATTTTTACTGAATGCGCAATGATGAGTCAGGTGATAAAGTGCAATTCCACTTTCAGAAATCTCGCCATCCCCAGATTCTACCAATATTACGTGTGAGAACTGGGCTATGTATGCAAAAGTGTAAAAGCAATTTAGAAAAACACTTCCCCCCCCCTTTTACTCCCTAATTTGCAATGCCCAGTCGTGCTCACCCTGCAATACTGACCAGTCTCCTTTGTCAGTTTGGGAGAGTGCAGACGCACACGTGCTCTTCTCCGAAACGCGTGATGTCAGCCACCGCTTCTCGATGAGCCAACCCGCCCACCCCGCCCACTTTTATTTCTCCTTTTGATTTCGGCTTGTGTGTGGTCAGTGATGCGCTCGGGCTGTTATCAGTAATCTCCTCCTCAGTGTCCTCCATGGCCCTCCACCACCAGGGCGAATTCACACTCTAATGTTCCATTCATTCTCATCTCAGTTTCCAGCTGCTAGGTGTTCATAGGTCCCTGTTAATAACCCCCCCCCCCCCCCCCAGAAAAAGACAGAACCTCTGTCGCTCTCACCCGCCCCCGCCATCACCGCTGCTGCACTGTGTACCCGTCCCGTGCAGCCTGGCTGGTTCTGTCTCGCGACGCCGCAGCCGGACTGGGACGGCGGCCGCAGCGCGTCCCCGGCCGTCGCTGTGTCCCCATCGTAACGTCCGCTTTCTCTGTTATAGATCGGCTGAAGTATGAGTCAAAGAGTTCCAAGTCCCATCATTCATCTGCTAGCGTGGAGAATTCCACCGCAGGTAGATATCATTCATCCGCTCTGTCCATTCTAACCCAGGGGCCCCGGGCCCCACCCACAGCTATGTGTGAGCGAGAGAGAGTGAGCACTGTTGAGTGTGTGCTTGTGTGTGCTTGTGTGTGTATGTGTGCGTGTGTGTGTGTGTGTGTGTGTGTTTGCTTGTGTGTGTGCTTGTGTGTGTGTGTGCTTGTGTGTGTGTGTGTGTGTGTGTGTGTGTGTGTGTGTGTGTGTGTGTGCGCGTGTGTGTATGTGTGTGCGCGTACACGTGCATGCATGCACGTCTGTGTGTGTGTGTATGCATCTGTGTGCGTGCTTTGTGTGGCAGCATGTGTGTTCGCATGCGCATGTGTCTCAGTGCATACCCAGCCACCCCCACCCCCCCTACCACCACCACCATCATCTCAACAACCACCTGCAATACCAAATCTGAAAGAGGCTTGTAGGGTCTCTGCTGTTCATGTAATCTGGGATTTTCTTTTCTGCTTTTTCTTTCTTTTCTTTTTTTTGTTTCTGTGCATTTTCCTTTCACGGGGGCTCCCTTTTCTAGTTACCCAAAAAGGGGGACATCCCATTTTCACATGAAGGTGTCTGAAACATCTCTTATGTTGAAAATGTGTCTGATTTCATCTCCCCGCTCTGGCTGTGTGCCTCACGGTGAGGCTTTTGGGGTTTATTAGGATGTGGCTGCATGCAGAAAACCCAGATTCCCATTCATTACATTACCAAAACCATCTTACTGTTGATCAAGTGAAGAGGTCCCAAGCTGGATGAGAAGCTGCCAGTCCCCCCTGGTCTTTGTCACACATTTTTGGTTGGTTGGGTTTGGCGCAAACAGGACAGCGCAATTTGGATCCCCTGGTACAGCTGGACTGACTTGGCAGTTTTGAGACTGCCAGAGAAGTCCTTGGTGCGTGGACACCAGCATTGTCCGAGATAGAACCGATGGATTTAGAACATTCAATATGTTTATGCATGTGCTTTTGTGTGTGTGTGTGTGTGTGTGTGTGTGTGTACGCGTGTCTTTATGCACGTGCGGTGCACTGGTGATGTGTGTGTGTACATGTGCACTTGAATGTGAATATGTGTGCAGTCAGTGTGCGTGTGTACTTGAGTGTGAATACGTGTGCAGTCAGTGTGTACTTACATACGTGTGTACTTGCATACGTGCGTGCTTGCATGCGTGTGCGTGCTTGTTGCACTGGGTTACATTAGCTGTTCTTATTGCAGGAGAGCACTGTGCCTCTGGCTCTGGGGAGGCCTGCATCCCTGTTTCCGACGATGCCTTGTTCCGAGACAAACTCAAGCACATGGGCAAATGTGAGTATGACGCCTTTCAATCTGTGAATTAATCCCCCCCCCCCCCCCCCACTTCCCAACCCCCCTAGCCATCTCTGTTTCCCAGGGCAATGAACACTTTTCACTTTAGCCTGGTTGAGTAACCTCCATCTCATGTGCTGTTAACAACATTTTTCTCTCCTGTTCTCTTCTCTTATTCATCCTGGGAGATTGAATTCCAAAAAAATGACTAATTGAGAGAAGGCCACGGTCTTGAAAGGGAAATGTGCAGGGAAACTATGTGCTATGTCACAGTCCTTTGTAAAAACACATTCAGAGGAATTTGAAAGTCATCAGTAAATTTACTGATCAGTTGGAGGAATGTGCTAATTTCATCAGCATCCTTCTTTGCTGCCTGAAATGACCCTCTGTTATTCTTTCAAGTGGGTGTTGTACCGTTTCCTTTTTGTGGAAAAATTCACATTCATCTCTAAAATAATTGAACGCTATTGTAATTTGAATGGTGAGATATTTCCCATTTTCTACCACTCTCAGGGTTCTTTCATGGAATTGACTTTGACTGTGTAAAAGTGTAATGCTCATTGTGTCGTCCCACAGTGTTGTTTTAATGAAAATGAAAATGTACTCGCATTCACAATAGCATTATTTGCTTTGTTGACTCCTTTATTCAGAAGGACTTGCACAACTTACATTTTTACGTAAACAATATGTACCTTTGGCTGTGGGTAAAATTTCAGTGTCCTACCTGGGATTTGAACCTGCAGCCTCCCAGTTGCTAGCCCTGTCCCCGAGCCGTTATATAGAGCACAGTGACATATTTCTCCAGACCGGTGCCCCCCTTCCTGCCGCCTGACTCCTCCGCCCTGCTTTCTTTGCTCAGCAACCAGGAAGAAGCTTTTTGAAATCGCCAGAGCGTTCTCGGAGAAGACCCGGAGGAGGAGGACGAAAAGAAGAACAGGCCTCAAACACCAGTCGTATCCTTCAGCCAGTGCGTCATTCGACGTGGGGCCCTCCTCCGCGGAGATTGTTTCTCTCTCTGGCTCTAATGTACGCGGAGGTCACTCAGTGCGAGCCCTCTCTGCTGAGCGTGGGGTTAAACAGTAATGAAGACCCAAACAGACAGCGCAGATGCAGTCATGTCACGCTGCTTGTAATTGACTTGCTACAGAGATTTTCTGAGTGGCACAGCAGCTGGATGCTGGTGCATTAGCGCTCTGTCTCGTTGTGTTTGTGATGCGCAGGATGGCTCGAGGGCCATTAAGTGGAGAGCAGGGGTAATGAGGCCCCGGAATCAATGAGGACATGTCCTCGGAGAGATGGCGGCGGCGACCTTGGGCCGACCTTGATTGCACATTCTGCTCGTGGCTGTGGGGGCAGCAGTGTTAGTTTGAGACACTTTTTTTTTTTTTTGCCTTGAACCAGCTTTTCAGATTAGGCACTGCCACCTCCACAGCCAACCTCCTGGAGGACGTGGAGGGAACGCCATGCGGTAAGGACCCTCTCAGACCGCAGATATTTTTTTGTGGGGAGGGGTCTATTGGGGTTGGGGGTGTAAATTGGCTCTGTATAATTAAGGCCTTTAAGCGATGAATTCCGGACAGAGAAACGTAATTAAATACTGACCAACACATCAAGAGAATGGGAATTTTGCTGCTCACCTTGGCACCAGCTGACTGTGACTGGAGGTCTGCAAGAACAGGACATAATTGGTTTTGGTAATTGGCTTGCCATAGCTTCTCAGGTTAGCACTACATGAGTTATTCCAAATGACTCACCAGGCACACATACAGTAAGCAAACACCTGCTGACAATGAGAGTAATAGCTCTGTTCCAAATGATGCTAGCTCTCTCCTGTAGCACTGCGTGGCCTCTACATCGTAGAACATATTCAGCAGCGAGTGTTTTGGAGGGGTGCCGATTGCGCTACTGGTGTGTGGGTGCCCTAACTCCAGTTAGGGCACAACAAGTGATTCCAAATTGGGGCGAGGAAGCGTTGGAAATGGGGCACTAAGGCATGTGTGTGTGTCTGTGCAGAGGAGGAGAGTCAGCTCAGGGGACGGGGTGCTCAGGAAGAGGAGGAGCCCCACAAGGAAGCGTCGTCATGGTGAGTTCCCACATCGCATAAAGGGCTCGCTAGAATTAATCCCATTAGTCTTTATTTCAGAAAATTACACCACTTAGTTCAGCCAGTCACTCGCTTGCTTTGTGGAACCATTGCTAATGGTCATTATCCTGACTGCTCTGATGTATATTGGCTTTTAGAAGAGTACAAATAAAGAACGTGTTTAATGGTTGCAGTAGGAATCCGATAAGAGACTGTGATTGTGACTGAAAAAATATTGTATTTGTGAACCAAAGTATCAGTTTCCAAAAAACATAACTCCTGTCCCAAGGCATTCTCTCTTGTAGAAAAATTGAAAATCCTTTATTTCAAAGGCTTCTGCCACTGTTGCAAAGAAAAATCAAATTAGGTTATAGATCCACAAGGCATTTTAACAAGTTTCAACAATTTGTAAGTGCGGACTTCCTGGATGACACGGCTGATCAAGAAGCTTTTAGGGCTGTGGATGTTTTGCGTTTGGTTTTTTTTCACCTAGATGAAGGAACCTGCAGGGTAATTTAAGTGTGGTGTCTACTTCCTGTGTTCATCACCCACGAGGTAGCACCTGTCCTCCTTTTTTTCTGTTGCTCTTCAGACCGATACTCGATGTGGCTGGTAACTGTCCCGCCTCTTTTCTCATTCGTAGAATTTTCCGGACGTTTCCACTTCAGGATTTCCATATCAACAGTGGAACGACCTTTGGCTTTGACTCCTCTCCGGCCCAGACCAGCCAGTCCCAGGTGCTATGGGACACATCCCCTCACACTGCGCCCAGTGACGAGGAGCTACGTTGCACTCTGTTTGTTTTTTGGAGGCACCCCGTCTTCTCTCTGGACCTATAATTCCAGTACTGTTGTAGTGTACAAGTTATCAATTTTATTTAGTCTATGAATTTAACGAGCTTTTAAGCTGTCCTTCGACGGGCAATATTTTCACAGTCATTTTCTGTTATTTCCCTGAATTCTCAAGTAGGAAAAGAATAACAATTATTATATGGTTTCACAGTGTTATGTAGTTGCCTTGATTTGGTTCTCATTGTTCTGCAGCCCAGGTCCAGGTGATGTCTTCCTGGGCAGGTGATTGGGGGGTGCTTATTTAACGGGGCAGTAAAAGCAGTAGCGCGAGACTCAGGACTCCCACTTACAGGTGCAGGCTCTTCTGTTCACTTCACTGATGACGGAGTGGTGCCACTGCCGCCGGTCGCTGCTGCTGAAATCGAGTTGCTGCGACAGCAGCCGTATGTATCGAAACCTGCCTGCAAATTTCGGATTTGTATATATTTGAGGTGCTGTAAAAACTTAGCTTGTGTGGCTTGACTTCCCCCCCGGAATCCGTGGGTCATTCACGCACGCCGGGAGGTTCTCCTGTTGCCGTAGGTTACGTTTCTGTTCTACCTTCTTGGTCATGGATATAGGAATGGGTCAATGGGTCTTCCATGCCAGAGTTCGCTTTAAATACGGAAAGAACGCACTCACCCTTACTTCTGATGGTGATAATTGGCATTAATTATGACCTACGGTGAACAAGATTTGTATAAACTTGACTTAGAATAATGAAAGGAGATCTGCAGTGAATGAACACTAACCTCTGCAGTGCTAGCTTTAGCATTCTTTTCAACAAAGTGGTTCTATCAACCGAAAGGGGAAATTGCATAGATAGAAGCCATTATCAATGTTTTTTATTATGGTGCAAGATTGTTTGCTCCCCTGGGTATCCCATCTGTTCTGGAATGTTCCATTCAGGGTTCTACATTTGTGATGAGGGCAGAGTGATATTTTGAGTGATGTCAACTCTAGCATTTGCCAAAATTGCCTACCCCCGCACATACGCACACACACCAGGTGTAGAAGAGCAGCCGCACCTGTGGTACAATGCAGTTTGATTTGTGAGCCTAAGTTTTTTTTTTTTTTTTTAATCACAAATCAGACAGATTGGACAGACTTGTTCATGCTCCTTTCATGGGAATGCTGAAGAGTGCCGTTTCAACTGCTCTTGTTCGCCCATAGCACCCTTAGACAAGCTGCCCTTTCCAGAGCAGTGTTTGGCAAAATTACAAAACCATTAACGGATAGCTGTGGTTGTTAAAATATGAATTCTTTTTTTTTTTTTTTACTTTAGCATGGGACTGCGCAAAATGAGTGTTGAATATTGAATGAAGGGATATCTCCATGGTAGAGATGGAGAAAGAACATTGCTCCTGTCACTGTATTACCCGGAGTCTGCATAATGCTAGGACTGAACATTCAGTATGAAATGGGGAGAGTGAAGAATCCTGTTTTATGAAGCAAAATCTTTGCAAGTGTTATTGTCAATAGTAATGTAACTATTAGAAAAATTTTATAGCGAAGAGAAAATGTGTAACTGTAATGGAAGGCTGTGTATGTTGCAAATTTATACACAAACTAAAAAAAACAAGCGAGGAGGAGGAAAAAGGAGAAAGAACAAAAACTTGCTTTATGCTTCTTGTTTAATGCGTGAGATTTTTAGTTCTTGAGCTGAATAAAATATCCAGTTGGATGTGTCGGTGAAGGCTGATTGGACGGTAGGCCCGCAGCCGTATTTGAATGGTCTTAGAGATGTCTGCCATGAATAACAGAAAATGAAGGGAGTTGAATGGGGTTCCCATTATGTTTTGTTTTTCCATTTCACTTGTACCATGGATTACATGTATCCGTGACTCACCTTCCACAGACCCACCCTGCATGAAGGCGTCTGAATTCTGAATAGGTCGTATGAGAGAGGTGAACAGGTTTGAACAACCTCCCTCATGGATTTAATTCCGAGTGAGCGATTTCATGGCTGTGCATGTGCACCGCGCTTCCCTGAGGAACACGTGGACCAGTGCTTGCACTCCCTTTTCTCATTTTATCCGGTGGGCTGTCCTCAGTTCCCCAGTTGTCCGCTTGCCAGTTACACCTGAGTGTCTGTGCTTGTTTTTTTTTTAATGTTAGATGGCATGCGTGTCATAAACAAGCGGCTTATTCTGCGAATCCGTTGTCCTCATTCTCACGTTCTGCGAATGAGTGCGTGTTAAAGCTGAACTGAACATACCGTAGTTCACAGGGTCAGCCTCATCACACTCTTATAGGATACCCTCACACCCAATGGCCTCCTGAACGAACCCGTTTCCCTGAGCATTTAACTGTGAAAGGCTTTGGTTGTGCTACAAGCCATTTGAAACCCGTTAAAACACATTTGGCGATTACTTCTGAAGAAACGGGGGACCAGATTGACACTCTTTGTAGTTCCTGCCGACTAATGTGTGTTTACATTCCCTCTGTGTCAGAATAGCGAGCGTCTTAGTTCCGCTGCAGCCAACATTCTTTTTTTTTTTTTTTTAAAGATGTTAGCTTTGTTGCAGACATCCCAGAGGAGAACACAAGGCAGTCATCCCAGCCCTTAAAGCTGCCGTCTGTTTCCAGCTTGAATTCTCCGATTGCTCTTCTCAGATTCTACCCCGGCCGCTTCACCGGTGTTCTGTTTTTTTCCTTGCTCCAAAACCAGGCAGCCACAGATGTAATCAGCGCCAGTCAGCCTTTCTCTCAGCGGCACGTTGTTCTCTCGACTTGTGGACAGCTCGGTGCACACAATGTAAAATCAATAAGGAGGCAGTTTGCCTACCTTTGGGAAGATGGAAACCCCTCCATCTTGGTGTTGGTGCTTCTAACATCTGGCAGTAATGTAGAGGGATGCAGTTGTAAACTGCAAGCAGGTGTTCCCTTTTGTGTAATGCCTATAGTAATATTTCTGAACACGGATGAATTAATTGTGAACTTAATTAATGGATGTATGGTTGGTCATGTTACTATAACAAAGCATGTGTCCCAAGCTGTGTGTGTGTGTGTTATCTGCAGGTAAATATCTAATCCACTCAGGGAATTTCCTCCATCCGTTCTGTACTTATGTTGAAATATCTTTCCAACTGTCTTTCCAACTGTAGAAGCACAATTAAACGCCAGATAGCAACTACGTCAGAGTTGTTGCATGGTTGATGTACTTCATCCTGCTTATACAGTGAGCCTTCTGATCAGGAGGAGCAGGACTCTAGGTCTGTCTCCTAGCCCTGATCCTGGGGGAACACTGTATACCGTTTCTTGCTCAAAGTACAATTAATTGATTTTGATTTAGCTGTTCAATAAGTTCTGATTTACATTTCCTTGGATAAAAGATTAATCAAGATGAATTGGGTGTTAGGTATTTTTAGAATTAGGGTTATTATGAAGAGCCCCCCTTCTTTTTGTAAAAGAAAATGAATGGTAAGGCAGTGCCCCGCACTCCCAAAAACTGGCTTGAACAGACCCCATTTCTCATCTACATTTATTTGACATGTTTTAGTTAATGTTGGGCCCTTGAATTCAGTAGAAGTGGCTGTGTCAAACTTTTGATTGTTCAGTTATTCTTGGCCTTAAAACAGTTTATCGAACATCTGCTTCATTCTATCAAGTTGAATAATAATTTAGGGATCAAAACTAAGCAGGATGTCAAGCCAATACTCAGTTACATCTTGACCAAACAGTTAATTTAAAGTTTAGCTTTAACAAACAAGCATGCATCAACAGGTAATGCTGTTGTAATTATTTTAAAAATGACTCAGGCTGCAAGTTGAACTAGCTGAATAGTTTTTATTGAATTCAGCAAATACCATCAGCGAGTCATTAGTATATACCTGACATCTTCCCATTTCCCATTTTTTCACCAATTGTAGTTGAATAGCTGCTAATTGCAGACTTATGTTCAACACACCACTGCAACTTGGTAAGGTGTGGCCCATTGCAGTAACCTGCCCACCTTTGCCAAATTCTAATTTCCTTCCATTTATATAGCATGTGTTCCCTAAGACCCAGGTCATTCGAACAGCTCTGTCGTCTTCTCTTCAGCTTCAAGACTTGCGCATCACTCACTCACGGATCCAAGCTCCTTTCCCAATGGGGTATGGACTGAAAGTCTAGACCCTTGGCATAACATTAAGGACTTCAAATGCATTAGCCATTTTTCAGGATTTGATTCTGTGCAGTTTTACTCCAGTATGAGTGAGCAGGGCACCGGACACTTATTTGTATATAGTCCTGTTTTGTGTGCTCCTTTAAGTAACAGCTCCCTCCAAAGGTATGTGTGATTTATGAATGTATGGAATGGATATGAAGCCAGTCTAACTGCTTATAACAGCTAATGTACTTGTTTACAATGTACCTGTGTGGGCCTGCTGTCTAGAATGACCCGTAGCCCTGTCATAAGAATGTACTGTATGCTATATTTACTGGTGAGAAAATATAAAGGCGTGGTCTTATGTTTTATATAGGCTATAATGAAGCATATATGCTCTGACAGGTGACAACCTTTTAAAAAAGATGGTAAAATAACTGCAGTTAAAATGGGAAACAAAAATTGCTCATTTCTAAGAATCAAAATCGCATTTGTATTTATAGAGGAGCTGATAATACAATGAAAAACATGTTTGGTGTGCTCTAACTCTGTCCAAACAAAATGTATGGTTATGTAAGTTATTGTCATACTTTCAAGATTATTTCCAGATCAGATATTTCTTACATTTCAGAGATGTTAATTTGCTATTGAAATAATAAAATTGTGATGTATCCTGCCTTGTTTGCTTATTTTTTCAAATGCGGTGACCCTAAAATAACATATTAGCTATATATATATATATATATATATATATATATATATATATATATATATAGATCTCAGTGTTGCTATATATTTTGCAATTAAAACGTGACTAAAGCATGCAACTTTTGCTGATGAATGCCCTTACAGAAAAAAGCCAGTAGATGGCGCGAAGACCAGACTTGGAAATCAAGGTTTGTGACCTAGTGGGCTAGTTATTGCATCATTTAATATGCGTAACATTTTATGAAAGATGTGTTTGTATTATTACACAATTAATTATTTTTAATATTATCATATTAAATAATGTATGCTAACATGAGAATGTATGCATATGGATATGAAATTTAAATATTTAATGTTAACATGTAGAATGATTTTGCGTTGATATATTAACACAAATTATGAGATTAGACTAAACTAGTTGCTGAAGCTGTGGCTACTGTTGATCTTTAAAGCCGTTTCAACTATATAAACGGTAAAAAGAAAGGTTTGTCCAGTTTTGAATAGGCTACATTCTGGTTGGTAGTTTCTCCCTCCTATACATATGTGAATTCGATACTTGGTTTATCTCAGGGATGGCCCTGTGTTTCAGATTACATTTCAAAGGCGCAATGGATGTGAATAATGACAGCATTTCTAAGTCTCTTATATAATGTACTGCATAATTCTATTTTCGGCGGCACTGGTATAAATAAAATATGAATACACAATGCATCTTGTGGCAGGGATGGCTGCCAGAATGCTCGTCCAAGGTTTATAGTGTAACGTTAAACTGGCCGGAAATATTGTGCTAAAATGACCTCGTGATCGGTAATTAGCATAACATAACGTCACATAATATAACAACCATTCACCCCCAACGATGCTCACAATTTTCATACCATTAAAGTAGTAAAAATAAAATTGTACTGCCCTGGCCAATTTGCCCAATTTACATTTCTTAGGCTGTGAGTTAAGTAACGCCTGGCACTCCTTCGTTTGTGTGAAAACAATAATCCTACGTTACACGCGTTCTCTTACCACGGACTGGCTTTTAACATTAAATTCTGGATAAACCATAGGGTTAAACTACCTAGTCTATGTGTGTTTTGCTTTTGAACACAGAATATACTTTAGTTTGACAGATTCGATTCACGAAACCGTACAAACCACAGAACATTCATGAAATCCCACTCCCACTTCCCCTCCCCCTACAAATGTTGTTTTGCTTTTTCTTCACAAAGGCGTCGACGCGAACTGAAGAGCCCTGAAATCGCCTTGGTAACTAGTGGATTGCGTTAGAGCTGTGACGTCCAAAGATAGACTCCCATCTGGCTGGCTAACCACTCGGTCTACTGGCTACACCAAAGATTATTGAAGGGTTGGAGCTGATAAACTAGCGTTCGCTTGCCAGCGCTGGAAATTTCTGGAATTGTTAGCTACATTAAATTTAATCTTACATTCGTTTGTAATTTAATATAAGAAGGAGAATTTACTAATTTGCGCACGTCAAACATTTAGCTAGATAGCTAACATTTTCGTTTCTGTTTGAACATTTTTACTGGTTTAGTACTAGACTAGCTCGCTTTTTTTTAAAGAAAGTTGTTTGTATTTAGATGGCAAGCTTTCCAGATTTTGTAAACGAAAATGAAATAGGTAAGTAAAACTAAAATGATTTTTGTTTTTTGTGGGGACGGGATGCTACAAAATTTTGCTTGTAAAACCTAAGCTTAGCGTAGTTGGCTAGTTTGCTACAAATCATCTCGGACGGTGATATACTAGCTAGCATGTTAGCTGAGCAGCTAAGCATCCACTTCTGCGGATGATATTTTCTCGGTTACTGTGTTGTGGGTTAACGTAAGGCTACTTGCCTATCTACCAACGTAATGTTAGGGAAGAGATGTTTTCGGCCATTTGCGCCTTTTGAACGAAAACGGTGTTGCTTGCTAGCGCTACGCGCAATCGCTAAACAGAACAATGGCAATGTGCATACTATCACTCAGCTAGCTAATGTTTTTCCTTTCGATAGGCCATGTATATGTGGCTTTTAATGTAATTGTGATTTCTAGTTAACGTCACAATTCGTGTGACTAGATTGCAAAGTAACTCGACGTTGACTGGCTTTCGAACTAACGTTGTCCTGCTAAATTTATTTTTCTCAGCCGCTCACACCCCACCCAACACCCCACCCTACACCCCACACTACACTGGGCCTCGCCACGAATCTGCGAGCGAGCGATGTTAGCTAGCACAAGCTAGCTTATTAACGTTAGTACAGAACAGTAATGGCTATAGCTAGCTAGCTAGCTTGACGATTTGTCATTCTTTGGTCGTTATTATAAGACTAATTAAAATGGTCAGGCGAGCTGGATTATGTCGTTTTTTTGAGAAGTATGCTTTCTTAAATTTGTGAAAAGATGTTACGTTGTACGTAATGTACAAATTATTTAGCGCTAGTTTGCTAGCCAAGTGTCTGGGGTAGGAGGCAACCATCACATCCGGGTGACATTGCACGTAACGCTCTCTGTCTCATGGTCTTTTCTATGTTCCGTCACTAATGTTAACTGTAGTCTAATTTTCACTAACGTCAGTTCACATAAAATCACTTTTCCTCAGACAGTGGTTACTTAAGTGGACTTGCTGTCCAGTTTTGCTTGCTTCGAGCTGTCAGCTTTGTCACTAGTTTTATGAAACACTTATTTTATAGATTCTCTGTCGGATAGTGTCTGTCAGTGGCTTAAGTCTGACTATAGCCAACAAGTCATGCCTTTTCAGATAACCCATGGATCTATTTTTTTCCTTAGGCAAGGCCAAGTTAATAGGGGAACTTCCAGCGCCAGTTGCAGCTTTTGACCAAAAGTCTGGGCGGGAGACTTGGACTGTGGCCTTTGCTCCAGATGGTTCCTACTTCGCTTGGTCTCAAGGGCACCGCATCGTGAGGCTGATACCCTGGTCAAAATGTCTGAAAAGCTTGTGAGTTTTCTGACTGTTTACGCGTTACGCCAAAAACGTTGTGTGTTAATTTGCCTGCCAATTATTTATTGTGTATGAGGACCTGCGGGAGTTGGAAGGAAGCAGCATTGCATCTTGCACAAATCCTGTGCTAATATTCCAGAACACTATCCTTGGGGCACTCCTGCTTTGAGATGTGCTTTAGCTTGTACCAGAATAAAGAGGGTATTCAGTTTGATTCTTCACTTGAGTGTATTTGTCCAGTGAATTTTATTTCAGTGCTGTGTGGGCAGTACAGAACTACTCTGTTATTGCAGTGGCACCTGCAGTGCAGACCAGTATGCAGAAAAGCCCATTGTCACAGGCTGAATGTTGCTTCTCATAATGAGCATGCTCTCACTGTTTGGAAAGCAGTAGCCCTTCGTGCTTGTCCTGAAGTACCATTCTTCATGGGAATTTTAATCTTAGTCCTTTTGTGCATTGTTGTTGGCTAGCCGTACCTAGCTGGCAGCATACAGAATTCTTATCGTGTAATTTTCTTCTGTTGAAGATTTATTGCCACTATACATTTATAACCATTATTTTGCATAAATGACTTGTTTTTAAGGTATGAATTACTGATTTTGTTGCCCATGCAATCGTACAAAAGGAATGAGGTTTTTATCCCCCCCCCCCCCCCCCCCCCCCCCCGAGACACAGACATCTGAAAATGATCAAATTGGCTATTTTGGACGATCATTGATTATTCATTTTTTTTAATAATTATTTGATATCTGGAGCTCTAGGTTCCATTTAATCTTTACAGATAGGTAAGGAATGTGTATGTTAATGAGGTGGCTCTGTGGAACAGGCCCAACAGCCTAGTTTATTTCGCGTTGAATGACTCATGTGCAAGCCCTTTGATGTTTTACTGAGGCTTGTGCTCTGTGTTTTCTGGCCCCTGTGAAGGTTAAATAGACATTTCTCGGCTCTCTGTTGTTAATGTGAGCACACTTTATGGGCCTTTTAAGGTGCTGTTAATCTTCAACTGGAGCTAAATGATCTGTAGAATCATTGACCTGACATGAAGACAAAGTAAAAACATCCTAAATGTTTACAGTCTCGTTACAAGGGTATTTATTGAACCATTAAGTGAATGGTCAACCAATCCAGTGATATAAATTTGACACGGTCTGCTGTAATGATAAAAACGGGATAAACGTTTTTTTCCTTATGAGTGAATATAACACTGGATTCTGTGACAGCGCTTTGGCTACCACCCATTTTGTTCATATTTTACATATTCAGCCAGTGAATTCGGGTGTGTTTTCATCCTACCAGTGGCTAGATGGAAGTGTCTAGGCTAGACAATTTTGGCTCAAACTGTCTTGCAGAATAGGTTATGCTCAAATTACCAGGTCTTCGTAGAGAAGACAGACTGTTTGGGCTAAACCATTGCCGTCATACCAGTCTTACCAGTTTGAGCCAGAATGAATTGGGAGAAGTCTGGTGCCATTGGTAGCATAGCTTATTCCCAGTTTACTTGTTCTCCGAAGGGTACAGCAGACGATCATCAATATGGGCAGGATTACAAGGGATTTGTCAACTGCTAATAGCTACTTGCCATGACTGTAGTGATTAGACTGCTTGTTATGTCTTGAGCCTTTACTGCTGTTATTATTTTGATACAGTGAACTACAACTCATTCATTCACCAAGACTGGCTGCCTGCTTATATTTTTAGTAGTGATATCCTGGCTATTTGGCCTATTCAGTTTATTTAGCCTTTTGAAAAGGCTAATAATTCAAGGGTCAGATTGGGTTTATTGTTTGAAGGTAATGGCACGTCAGGCTCATAAATCCCGTTGTCTTGTCCCAGCTCTGCGGGAGATGTGAGCCAGTCGACCCGGGTGAGGTCCAGGCCGGGGTCGCGCAAGGGCAGCGACGGGCTCCTGCCCCAGAACGTGCCGTGCGAGCACACCATCAACTGCGGTGACATCGTGTGGGGGCTGGCCTTCGGCTCGTCCGTGCCGGAGAAGACCAGCCGCTGCGTCAACGTCGAGTGGCACCGCTTCAAGTTCGGCCAGGACCAGCTGCTGCTCGCCACCGGCCTCAGCAGCGGCCGCATCAAGATCTGGGACGTCTACACCGGTGAGTCGCCCTCTGTCGGGACAGTGCTGTGAGGGGGGAAAACTTCATTTCTTCAAGTTTGGCTGGGTATAGTCTGGCCAGTCTACCCGTCCTTTTAAGGTGTTAAAGCTCAAAAATGGAGCAGTGGTGTTATTATCCAAAATCATTTTATCTAAGTATCGTGACTTGGTGAGACATGCCTGGAATGATCTGTTGGCCCGGTTGCAATCTGGTTTGGGGACGGGCAGGTGAACTCATCTTCCTGACATGTTGAGGCCTGTTGGAAAGGAAACATCCGCACTGTTGGGATACCTGTATTTGATGTACTTTAAGTCTCGTGCTACAAATTATGGGGATTTACTCTGGATTAGTCAAGCAAATTGCAGTTTCTGCATTTCAAAGGACGGCAGCGCGCCCTCCGGCTAATCCCCGTTGATGTCCGGATCTCTGGGTAGTGTAATTCAAACGGCAGGCAACGTCAAATCCCCTCTTAGGAAGATTAATGGGATATCTGCGTTTTGCCACTGTCTGGCATGGATCACAACAATGCAGTCTTTCCCTCCCGACATTCCCCCGAGATGTTTGCATGGCCCTGTAGGGCCGGCAATGTTGGCCCGTTCTTGTGGTGAAACGTAATTATACTTTCTCGAGTGCAGCTTACCGTGGTCTTAAACTCTGAAGCGTTCGTCGGCCATCTTTGGGTCGGGTGTATTTTAACACTGGGGGGTCCGTGGCCTTTGTGCTGAGGGTCACTTTCTTTTTCTGGATTGACAGGTCAGCTGCTGCTGAACTTGCTGGACCACACGGACGTCGTGCGAGACCTGTCTTTTGCCCCCGACGGCAGCCTCGTGCTGGTGTCTGCCTCCCGGGACAGAACTCTGCGTGTGTGGGACCTGAAGGATGATGGTGAGCCCCCCCCACCCCCACCCCAACTTACCCCACCCCCAGACAGCGTGGGTTTCACAGTGCTGCGTACCAGGTGGCCCGAATCACTGCTGTCCTTGGTTGCTCTGGATCTCCAGCACGTATTTTGCATGTTTGCGAAATGAAATCTTGCCACCCGTTTCCTGTAAAATGAATCATTCCACCGCTCGGGAACAGTACGTGTGTTGAACAGGCTTTTTTTTCTTTTCTTTTCTTTTCTGCCCTCTCACACACAGTCTTCCACCTATTGCATCATGTCTGCATGATTATCTGCTGGTTTTTATAAAAACTCATTAAGCCTACTGTGGCATGTCAGAAGTATTATTTTTAGTCCTTGCTGTGTAATGTGAATATGGCGTGTTGACACTGCTCTTGGCTCTGAGGCCATTAGAATGTTCGGCAGGGCTGTGCCTAAGGGCTGTGCCCTACGACTATGACTTGGCCAGGGCTAAGGCTCTGATACTAATACTTTTTGGTGAAAATAGGAGAAATGCTTTGGGCTGTAAGCAGTACCATACGTCAGTGAAATCTTTACTCATGAATTGGGCTTGGTGATTATACCGAAACATATATATAGGTTTTTAAGCTCAAGAATGGCCAGCTGCAGTAGTAAACAACTGTACTTCTGAGGTCACGTGTAATACTTCCAGTAATAAATAAAAAGCTGCACCGCTGTTATCTGTTGTGTTGATAAGACGGCAGCTGGCAGCAATGTCGCGCAGCTTCCCTGTGATCATGTGGTGTGTTTTTGTCAGTCACATGGGAAGCTGCAAGGCCTTGCTGCTGATTGGCTGCCTTGTCAACACCCAATAGATATCAGAGGTGTTGTTTCTCCAGAAGCATTTCACATGTCCTCTGAAGTTGTGATGTTTACCACCGCAGCTGGTATGATTAAAGGGAAAAGAAAAGAAAAAAAAGACAAAAGAATTTTACACCTAGGAAACATTTGATAATCATTGCTGCAGTATATCACCCTTATAAAAACTGCTGCTAAAAACCACCACTGGGCTTTGAAGGATTTAAAAATCTGGACTATTAGGTGCAGTCTTACGAGTGAGCCAGCGCGGCCTCCTATTAGGTGCACTATTAGGTGCAGTCTTAAGCCTAGTTCAGACCAAAGATTTGCGACGCAACAAAACCGTTTAGAGTGTTCCTGAGAGGAGTTGCAGCGGTGTGAACCCCTCGTCTCAGAACGTCTGATGCCGGCGCTCGCCATCGCAGCCGATTCAGGTTGTCCGATCGCAGTCGACCAGTTTTAGAACGTTGCAAAGCGTCGCCAGTTGCAGCTGGCTGGTCGTGTCGTGAATCTTTGGTCTGAACTGGGCATAACAAGGGAGCCAGCGTGGCCTCCTCCTCCTCCTCCTCCTCCTCCACCTCCTCCTCGCGTGTGGTGACGTGTGCTGGCTGCTCCCCTGCAGGGAACATGGTGAAGGTGCTGAGGGGCCACCAGAAGCCGGTGAACTGCTGCGCCTTCTCCCCCGACTCCTCAGTGCTGTGCTCTGTGGGCGCCGGTAAAGCGGTAAGTCTGCCTGTTCCCTCCCTCCGTCCCTGTCCCTCCCCCACACGAGTGACTGTCAGTCATATGCCAATGAATTGTGTCCGCAGAGTGCCACAGTGCATTTCCCTAGCTTGCAAGTGTTCTTTATTTTTTGTTTTTGTTTCTTGTTTTTTTTTTTGGGCTCTTTGTATTTTTTTGTAAAAGTTTCTGTGAAATGAATTGCTCTGCTCGTGTGTTGTAAATGTGTTTATAGCAAAATGGGCAGACTTGATGGTCTGAATGGCTTGTTCTCGTTATCAAAGGTTTTCATGTTTTTATGTTACCTGGAACATGACCAGAATATGGGTCCAGATCCCCCCCTCCCCCTTCTCATGCTCACTTTGATGCCGATTCTCATCTCTTCAGCATCAGTGAAATCAGTCCATGAGGCTGCTGGGTGGCTCATCCTGTTAAAGCTCTGTTCCAGAGCGAGGATGATCCCCCACGGCCTGGTGTGAAATCCGGCCCCTGCCAGCGCCGCCTGTGGCCTGCAGCCGTGCAGAACACTGCGCTGTTGGCTGCAGGGGTGAGGGGGTTTCAGCTGGCTGAGACAGCGGTGTCTCGTTGCGTACCAGCCTGTGGTGGTGCACGTGATGTGTCCTCCTCTGACTCACGTCTGTGCCAGCCTGAATGTGGGTGTGGTGAGAAGCGGTTGCCGATACCCGTCGGCTTCGATGGAGAGCTCTTGCTTGTCCACGCTCGGCTCTCCCGAATGCACAGCAGAGGTGCAAGTGGGCGCTGGTAAATGTAATTGGGCATGCCAAATTGGGGAGAAAGGGGGGATGCATAAAAAAGAAAGCATTCCATGAATTGTACCGAGAGGTGAACTGATTAAGAAAGCTTGCAGAAATGTGTTACAGGGTCCATGTTACAGTATATAGCACTATCCCATTCCCAACCGGCTTCCCATTCAGATGTTTCGAAATAGAAAGGCAAAAATATTGTGGGGGGGACTGCTGGGTGGCTCATTCGGTTAAGGCACCACACTGTGGTGTGAGGATGAGCCCCGTGGTCTCGCATCAAATCCAGACCGTGCCAATGCCGACTACGGTCGGTAGCTCCATAGGGCGATGCACAATTGGCAATTGCAGGGGTCTGCATTTCATCGCTATCTTAGCGACCCCCCGCTGCCCAATTGGGCGCCCCACAGGTTGCACATCAAAGCCACATATGAAAGGTCTTCCTCTGACTCCACTCTGTGTGAGCTCGGCTGTTGTAGACTGTGGTGTGAAAAGAAGCAGCTCTGGCGGCGACGTCACGTGTTCCGCAGGAGGACCGCGGACGCCTGCACTCTCCCAAATCGGCAGCGGGGGTTCGCGCACGAAAAAACACGGCCACAGTTGCAGATGGTTGGTCATTCCAAATTAGGGTGGGAATTGGTCATCATTGAACCCCACATTGGGTGCTAAATTTATAAAAATAAAATTTAAAAAAAAGTTTGGAGAAGCCGTTGAGTAAAGCAGGCCAGCCTGGTGGTTAATTTGAGGCTATAATGTGGCCTAGCGGCACAGCCCTGTCCCTTAAGAGGCCACCTGTCTGTCTGTGCAGGTAGACCGGGTGCCGCCAGCGCTCGTGTTGTGCTAGGCTAGGCTAGGCTAGGCTAGGCTGTGCTTGTCCATAAGTGTCTTGCTCTCCCCTGTCACAGGTGGTGGCAGCTCTGTGTGTGGTTGGTATTGAGGGGAGCGCCGCGCTGACATTGAGCAGCCGGTGCGGAACGCCGGGGAGGCGGGGACACACTGTGCCCGCGCCCGCGCCCGGGCCCGGGAGCTCCTTGCTCCTGACCACAGAGGGGTTCCAGTACGTAGGTGCTGCTCCGTGTCTGTCTCCCTCTACTGTGGCAATGACTTTTTATTTTTTTTTTTCCTCCATACAAAGTGCATGAGTAAAAGAGATGAATGGCAGTAATACTTTTTTTTTTTTTTTTTTTTTTTTTTTTTTTTTTTTTTTTTACTGTTGCACCCTACCCCAAATCCTTGTTAGTTTGTACCTCCTTAGTCAGTACTTCCTTAAGCATAGTTAGACTGGAAAGGAAACTAGCCCTATGGAAAAAAAAGCCATCCTACAGAATGGTGGTGTTTCCAAAATCCAGTGCCAGGGTTGACATCTTGGCCTGTTTGGTCACTAGGTCTTAGTTTTTGTTTTGTGAAGATGTCCTAGATAGCCAGTTGAGTTCATTAGTTTTTTTTGTAGAATGAAAGGGCTCTTTGTTCCTTAGCCAATTGCTTGAATTTCTGTCTGCAATTGAATTCCATGGAAAATGGAAGGAGGGCAAGAATTTGTTAAAAACAAGCCAACTCAAAACTGTGTAAAAGGGATCCGTTTGTTGATAGTTCTCGAACTTCCTGTTCCCAGTTATTTGAACGCCTAATGTCATTTAAAGGAAAAATTCACCCCTTTTGTTACATGAAGTTGTTGCAATTTGTTATTGTGTCAGTAATATATACCAGATGTAGCTTTGTTTTCATAAGCTTTAAATTGAATCTGGTTGCATTTCTGCCCTGCTGGGAAATTCTGGTATTCCTATTGGCATTGTGATAAAATTCCCATGGAGAGTTATACCAACATCGCTTGAGCAAAATAAAGACTTTGCAGTCAACTATGGGAGTGAGAGGCAAGGAAACACAGATATGGCTGCAGGCATGGTCTTTCAAGATGAATGTGTGAATATAGGACGATCGTGTTGCTATGCTGAGTACTCACGCACACACACATCATAAGGCAAATCGCAAATATAGTGGAAACATGACATGACATGAGTAATTCTTCTGAGGAGCATTCTCTTATAGAGCCCAGGCATTACCCTGGGGCTGTAGAACACCGTGGCCCTCCAGCAGGGTTGGCACCACGCGCCACACGTACAGAGCTGTGGGTGTTTGCATAGTCATAAATAATATTTATTGATATATGTGGTGAATTTTTCCTTTAATTGAGATTCAGTTCTTGGGGCGGAGCGGTTATAAAAACTGATCCAGAATGCGGTGTCTTCCTCAGCGCTGAACTGGAAGTTCACACAGACAGGCGGCTTGGCCAGAACAATCGGCTCTTTGTTTCGAGGGTGCTGCCATTTGGCACCGGGCCACTGGAGGGGTGTGCTGCCCTGCCCTCTGAACGGTGTGTCTAAAGGAGAGCAGCCTGCAGCAGGTCGCTCTACAGACAGACAGACAGACACACAGACGAATGGACAGACACACAGAGTGTGGGGCTGAGATGCAGGCAGTTGGCTCAGACTGGGAGTCCTTTCTTTTCAGTCTGCATTTTAGACCAAGAGCAGAAAGTTCAGTCAAATTTCCACGGGCTTTGTCCTCAACTTTGAGTTGAAATTTACTGAATTTGTTATTTTTTTATTGTGCAATATTTCCTGTTTTACCGGCTGCTGAGCTTATAATGAGCAAATTTTGAAATGGGGAAATTTTTTTCTGCTCAAAGTTGATGACAAGGCAGTTGGGTAATATTTGGTTGTAGTTTCACATCACATTTACACAAACTCTTACAGAAAGCTTCAGCTGAGACAAGCACCTTTTCTTTTGTTTCTCAAGTGCAGTGTTTACAGTATTTAAACTTATTACAGCGAGAAATAATCTTTATAAATTAATGTGGTCTCAGGTTTTTGGCAAATTGTCTGGTGGGAAAATACATTGTTGTGAGTGGAACAGTAATTTGGATCCGCTTTGATAAAACGATCAAAAGCCACATTTAGAGTATATCCGAGGGTGAAGAAAGTACCAAACGAGCTTCTCGCCAAAATTGCAGGTTCATGAAAACTGAATTGGTGTTCTGGTTATTTCCAGTAATTCCAACCAAATGAGTAAACATTTAACATATTCTCACCAATGCATTTGACTAACACTCCAGTACCCTTCCTCGAACCCCCTCTGTTTCAGAATTGAGTAATTGTACTTTTTAAATGGCAGTTTGTTGTGCGTGCGTGAACATGTCCAGTGAGCGCATTGTGCTAGAGCAATTGATCTAAATGAGTAGCCAGATGTTGTTGAACTGCAGTTTGTCACTTGTTTGCAAATGTGTGTGTGTGTGTGTGTGCCAAAGGCGTGTACCCTTTGGCCATCAAATGTTCTTTTCTCTTGCAGTGTCTTTGTAGGCTTCCGCCGGTGCGCCAAGCCTATTGTTTTCACAACTGAGCTAAAACTCTGAAAGGGGAAACCAGTGGAGTAACAATATGTTACCTTAAGTTGCTACTTGTTTGTAAATACTTTTTTATTTTTTTTACTGTAGTCATTCATAGAAAGACACTAGAACTGTTTTGTAATCACCATGCATTTTACCTGTAGTATTTAATTTGTAGTTTTTTGTCTGTCGAACGGCCCATTTGGAAGGCCTAAATGCCTAACTTGCCAAGAGAAACAGTAATTTTCAGTATTAATGTTTTTAACGTAGCACTGATATGTCCCTGGCATGTACTGCATTTTTTAAAAAAATAGTTCTCAATGCTTAATCCTTTAAAATGACACTAAGCATATAATCCTTGTGTAATTCTATGTAAATTCTATAGTAATTATTAGTTCAGTTGATACTAACAGGTGTTAGAGGTAAATGAGTAGCCTGCTCATTGAGAGTGTGCTGTGGAGGTGGTGCCTCTGTGGGCTTTAACATGGCTGCTCCTCTTCGCAGGTGTGTCTGTGGGACATGGATAAGTACACGCTGATCCGCAAGCTGGAGGGTCACCACAACGACGTGGTGTCCTGCGAGTTCTCCCCGGACGGGGCGCTGCTGGCCACCGCGTCCTACGACACCCGCGTCATCGTGTGGGACCCCCACCTGGGCACCGTGCTCAGGGAGTTCGGGTGAGGGGCCGTGCCGTGGTTGCGGTCGTCGTCCTGGGCGGGACGGGGCGGGGCGGGGGTGCGTGATACAGTCAGTCTAAAAACGAGCCGCTCTCCCCCCCACAGGCACCTGTTCCCTCCCCCCTCGCCTATTTTCGCGGGGGGCGCCAACGACCGCTGGGTGCGCTCCGTGGCCTTCTGTCAGGACGGGCTCCACGTCGCCAGCGTGGCGGACGACAGGTGAGGGCGGGGAAAGGCTCCCTTCTGTTTGGGGTGTGTGTGTGTGTGTGTGTGTGTGTGTGTGTGTGTGTGTGTGTGTGTGTGTGTGTGTGTGTGTGTGTGTGTGTGTGTGTGTGTGTGTGTGTGTGTGTGTGTGTGTGTGTGTGTGTGTGTGTGTGTGTGTGTGTGTGTGTGTGCGTGTGCGTGTGCGCGTGCGCTTTCGCCTGAGAGGGTTAAGCTCACCGAGCAATGCAACCTGTATAAGGGAGCGTTTTTTAGAGCTCAGGAGTTGGCGTGTGTGTGTTCTTGTGTGTACGTGTGTGTACACACATTCACGTGCTGACGTGTCCTCAGGCTTGTGTGGAGGATGGTCGCATGCCTTTCACATGACGCCTGCTCGTCAGTGTTGTGCATTCAGCTCCAGCCCTCCTGATTGGTTGGCCTACGGTGCCTTTGGGAACTTTTTAACCTCAACAAACACTGCAGAATGAAAATATATGGCACAGCACGCTGTGTAGTGAACAGGCCTGTGCAGTGTGCAGTGAGCAAGCCTGTGCTGTGGGCAGGCCTGTGCTGTGTGTAGTGAGCAGGCCTGTGCGGTGTGTAGTGAGCAGGCCTGTGCTGTGTGCTGCCCTGCGCTCTCCCTGAAGCTGTGTGGAATCTGTGTGCGCAGGTTGATGCGTATCTGGAGCCTGGAAGAGAAGGCCCCCCAGGCCGTGGCCCCCCTGTCCAGCGGCCTGTGCTGCGCCTTCTCCACTGACGGAACCGTGCTGGCTGCAGGGTGAGCCCTCTGATTATCCCAGCAGCGCTGTGTGCACACCGCCTTCCACCCACCCGACCCTCAATGCACAACTGCTCCCACTCTCCAGCACACAGATGCTGGATTTCAGACAAAGAGAGCTTACAGGGGTCATCACAATAACCGCGCAGTACTCCGCTCCAGCAGATCTGGCACCCGCCCATGACACTAGTTGTTTTTTGTAGGAAGGTTTTCCACGCCCTTCTGTTTAAACAGAGGGCCTGTGCTGTGTTAGTTACACCCAGGCCTCCGGCGCCTGCCCGAACATTTCCAGTTCCATCTCGAGTTACACAAGCTCTCACCAGAAAACAAGTAGGTCAAGTATGGGGGCGTGCCCTGGAGGTCCACGAGCCACGACGCTCAGGGTTCTGTCTCTGTGCGTGTCTCTCCGATTCTGACCAGCTCTCCTCTCCTCCTCCTCCCGCTCCCCCTCCTGCTCCTCCTCCTCCCCCTCCCTGCTCTTCCCCCCTCCTCTTTCCCCTCCCCGCTCTCTTCCCCCCTCAGGGCGTGCGACGGCAGCGTGAGCCTGTGGGCGTCGCCGCGCAGCGTCTCCAGCCTGCAGCACCTGTGCCGCATGGCCGTGCGGCGGGTCATGCCCACCCAGCGGGTGCGCGCCCTGCCCATCCCGCTGCCCATGGCGGACTACCTGACCTACCGGGTCATGTGACCACGCTTCCCTCCCACCGGAAGACGAGGGGAACCTCACCTAGTGTTCAGAGCCATATTGTATTTCTGTGAGGTCACATTTGTATTAATTCATTGTTATTAACGTTATTTTTATGCAGCGCAACCTCAGCATTTTCAATCAGCCTTCTTTTATCCCCCCCCCCCCAGTCAGTCAGCTACGTGGAGGTAAAGTCCTCTGTTACAGTAACCGATTGAACACCGAATCGCAAGCGTACAGACCGGCGTGTGTGTGTGTGTGTGTGTGTGTGTGTGTGTGTGTGTGTGTGTGTGTGTGTGTGTGTGTGTGCGTGTACAACTGCAGCAGGCGGCAGCTGGAGACATTAAACTTGAATACAAAACCCCAGCGCTGTAGCGGAGGACCCTGTACCCAATCACAGAGGCGAGGGGTCTGGATGTGTGTGGGTGTGTTCTCTTATGCGTACGCGTGCTCACGCTCGCACGTTCCCAGCATGCTTACAGGTTCAGATCCACGCTCCCGTCTTGAGTGCCTTTGAGATGTACAGTTAGCACGCGACACTTACAGCTGGCTCCTCCAGCTCATTTCAGTGAATCTACATTCTCAGCCCTGAGATGGGGCCAATCTGGTATTTTTGCAGTCTGTATGTATGCATTTTTTTTTTTTTTTACCTGTACAGAAATCTGTGAAGACTATTCTGCTAATATATCATTTGTTTGAACATATTGCTAGTTTTTTTTTCTTTTTGTATCCATTGTCTATACATATTTGTAAATAGCTTTTTTTTGTGCATATTGTTGAGCATTTCCGATGAAAGATGAGGTAAATGAGTGGTATGTTCTTTACTGAAGTGACCTGACCTGTCCCTTAGAAACATGCTATTTACTGTGACTGGGAATGACACCGCAGCCCTGTCCTTCACCTGCACAAGAGCTGCACACTAATGATGATAATGTGGCATCAGAATCATTTTCTTTTTAATTGATAAAAATGGTGATCCCCCCCCCCCCCCCCCAAATTTACCCCTGCATTCACTAAAGCAAGACCAAATATTCATTTGTACTCTCGACACAGCTTTTTCCAGTATAAATGCTGTTGTTCTTTTGCTGTACTACTAGACACATGCACATTTGTATGTCTCATCACCACATCACCGAGCTGGGTATATGAATGCATGAACGGTCTTGTCATGTTTTACACACGGCATGTGTAGGTCTGAAGGTGGTTAAACGTTGGGAAGCCTAATTAGCGAGCACGCTGGTGTATTTCTGATGAGTATTTTATTTTCTGGTGGGTACTCTGGTGTTGTGACAAGCAAGAGAGGACAAGAATGGTACCTAAATCACTACAATCAGAACCTGAAGTTACAAACAGTACAACACATGGGCTTTCCTATGAATGGGAGGCGTTTTGTGCATCATTTATAATGTTTTTGGTATTGTATGTCTTGTATATTTCGTTTTGTACATGCATTTCGCTGACAGGTTTGTTTTTGATGCACCGGAATGTTTGAAAATGTTGCCATATGTGATTAGAACAGTATGTGTGGTCAAAGATCAAGGCATATTTCCACTGCATTGTTGCCCTTATTCCTCTTATATCGTTGCTCAGGGTGATGCAAGCAATAAAATGTAAATGCTAAACAGAACTGTTGTTTTTGTGGAACATTACACAGATCTCCTGGCAGAATGTTCTAGAAACTAAACTAATGGGGCAGATCATTCATATGACTCTACTGCAATAGTGTTTAGTCTAGCAGAAAGAATTTCCTCCGATTTGGTCTGAAGCCAACTGTAGCACTGCCAAGGCTGTGGATGTTTCGTGGCAGTACATTTCTACATTGAACAGAGTAGTCTCAGTTGGAAACACTTGTCCAAAATCAAGAATTTGCTTGGTTTTGGGGTGACTGTCTCCTTGCTTTGGCTTTTTGTCACTCAAGTGTTGCAGTTGTGGTAGAACTCATTTTTGGTTGGGAGCTGGGGAACAGTCCCTGAGAATAGTTTGGCCTTGAACAAAATCATGTATGTCACAAAGAATTCTATGTTCTCCTTAAGTCTGGTCTGTCAATCAGGTCTGCCCTGTCATAGTCATGAGTCTGACTCATGGGTTCAAGTTCAAATGGGGGTCTGTGTTGAACTACATATTGCTTGAATCAACAAACGAAAATGCTGCTTCCTATGCTTGTACAATTTTTTCATTTTTAAATTTGTTTAAGTATGAGAAGCAGTGTTTGGGTATCAAATATAAAGATTTTAAATGCTGAGGTAAGTTGAGTTTGTTTTCCAGCTCATTTCCTGAAAAAGATTCTGAAGAAGCATTTTGTGCATGCTTACCCTGCCTTAGTGCAAATATAGTCTGCCACTTGGATTCAAGTGTGAAACTTAATCTTCAATTTAACAGCAGATTATCAGGTTCGATACAGTGTGTGTACATGTTTGCATTTATAAATTGACATAAGATAACAGGACTACTTGCAGTTTTGAATTCTCATACATGGGTTGTTGTATGTCAAAGTGGAACTGTGCCAGCATTGTTTTTTCACCTAAATGTAACAAATTCCTCATGGTTGATGAAAAATGCTAAAAAATAACATTACAAGAACCAATTGAACTGCACTGGGAGCGATCTCTTCAAGAATTTAAAGGAGGCATTTCTGTTCAAATGAGTCTCTCATCTTCCTACAATTGTTTCTACTTCCTGTTACTCCACAAGACAAAGGATTAGACAGATTTTCCATATGCCCCACTGATCACAAGCAGAGTAATAAGTCACAAAAATGTATAATAACTAGTAGGGAAATGTGGTTCCAATCAATCCTATTCAATAGTGGTACAGTTTGTAATCCTAAAACTCAGAAGTGAGATTGCATTTTCGAGCCATGGGTTCCCTCAGCAGATTTCCAATGCTTTTTTTTTCCAAGAGGCATTTTGATTTCTGTGGAAAACAAGGTCTGGTTAATGTAAACCCAAGAGGGTTTCACGTTTTGTTCTCAGAGATAAATTACCCCCATTAATATCTCAACCGTGAATTTGGAAGCTGCAATTCACTGTTAAATGGTTGCTAAGAAGTTGCTATATTGAAACGATAACGACATGGCAAAATATCCTTCTGGCAGTACCCATTTGAAAAAGGGTAGACTGTGACCATAAAGGGGCATATATGGTCAGCACCAGTGGTTAGGTGTGGTGTGGCCCTCAAATGATGTTCTATTGGTATTAAGGGACCTGATGTGTGCCAAGAAAATGTTCCCCCCCCCACCACACCAACACCAGCAGCCTGCAACGTTGACTCAAGGCGTGGATTCATGCGGTTTGCTGTCACACTGGAGAACTTAAGCAGAGGAACTCCAGAGACCTGGTAAGTTCAAATAAAGACTTTTTTTTGACAATGGATAAAGAACTCGGGAAACAAGAGGAATAAGGATGACGGAGCAGCCCAAAAAATTCCCTCAGCACACACCACCACCTTATGACTAGACATCGTTCTCTTGGTAAAATCCACAAAACAAGTTGTCCAGTTGGAGCTGACCGTTCCTTGTGAAGATTGCATGGAGGAGGCCTTTGAGAGGAAATTCCAGGTATGAGGGACTGGTCAGTGAGTGCCAACAAGGTGGCTGGAGTTGGCAAGGTGCTTGCCAATAGAGGTTGGGATCTCTGGTTGTTGGATATCAAACGTGAGAGGAGAAGAACTATCCGAAAGACCACCGAAGCAACAGAGAGCCTTGAGTTGAGGAGTGAAACTCGTACTTTTCAGCTTTAACAGGTGGTGGTCAAGAGCCCTTGCAGAACTCACTGAATGTGTTGCGCATGCTCCAGCACAAACCTGGAGAAAATCAGCACCACTCCAGGGCTAGAGAGCTAAACACAAGGAACAATTTGTTCACCTGTTTTGCTTAAATACACAACCAAATAGGTGAACAAAATTAACTAAATGACAGGACGTGCAGAACGACAGAAACCAACAACACGATACAATCCACGAAAAGGAAACAAGCCAGACAGAGAAAAAACACGAGAGGAATGGGGAACAGACGCCCTCTGGTGGGAAAAGTTTGGAGCCAGTTGTGTCATGTCATGTATTCCATTCCATTTATGCCAAATTCAGACTCTACCATCTGCATTAGGTAATCCTTTTCACTGTAATTACAAAAAAACACCCATTTGTAACACTAGAATTCTTTTTTTGTAACAGTAGAATTCTTTATACAACGCTGTAGACAAGATCTTGCAAAGATATACATGTAAACATATCGTTGTTCAATCTAGGGTTAGGGACTCTTTCCTGACAGAATTTGAACAAATAGAAATTGAACAATCAGGATGATGTCAAAACAGGTTGGCTACAATTTGAATAATATTTCATTCATTTATGAATATTTCATTTCGTTACTCTACAGGGTTGGAGTCCTGATCTATGTGGTCACTTCTGGCACTACGATCTTCACTTCGCTCTAGTGTGTTTCTTTTGCACCTCTGCACCTGGAACTAATGCACTTGTTGTACGTCGCTCTGGATAAGAGCGTCTGCTAAATGCCTGTAATGTAATGTAATGTAATGTACTGTAATTTCAATATAAAATCCCTTATGGAGTTATTTTGAATATGGTTTTTTGGTGCCACTGTAATGTTTTTATGACACCTGAATATATACAAATGTATGAAGAAATGAATTACCAATTAATATCTAAAATTTCACAGCGAGTTTTCTCGTGATAAAATGTGTAATAATGCCTTCAATGTGGTTAGATCTGTCATAATGACCCCACTGATTTTGGTGAAGCGCAGACACAAATGCTCATAAACAGAATCAAATAAGCATAATAATTTCTGACTAAAAAAGTAACATCGCTGAACTGTCAGTGCACTTTTGAAACAATTTAATAGCTTTATCTACTCAGATTTTGTATATTTCCTCATTACATTACCTGTTAAAGTGAGCCCAGATGCCAATTTTGTTTTTATGTTTGTGTGTGGAACGTCCATTGTGATTACATTGCAGGCTGATCATTCGACCTCCCTAGCTTCGGGAGAACAAACTTTCAGAGGTTTTGTTGACGATGTCATCTTCTTGGTCTGTGTAACATTATTGTGTAGCCCTGCTCGCCGTCATGCATTCAAAAAGTGTAGCATCACCCTCCTGTGTTCAAAACATGTAAGGTTTATCCTGAACATTGATATCAGTAGACGTTAGTGAAAAATATATTTTTCTAAATTGTTGTTCTTGTGTGGCAACCCAACAGAGTGTACTATGCCACTTTTTTACTACGCAGAAAAATTATAAACCTGAAACCACATTAATGATACCATACCAATTTATATAAAAAGATAAAAGGCTTTATTTTAACAATTAATAAAACATGGGCTGCGAGCAATCAACAAAAAAACAGCTGACAAACAGTCCCATTTAGTTTGCTTTAAGCTAACAGTGTCAATGCTTCAGGGGGAATTTCAAACGCATGCAAACTGAAATCACATGACACTGCACAAACACAGGCAAAAGCAAAAGAAAAAAACATTAGAAAGAAACCAATTCAGTAAGCACAGAAAGTAAAAGCAAAAGAAAAGAAAAAAACCCAATTCATATAACCAGCAAAATTTCCCCACTGCAAGCAAGAACAAACACCAACACCAGAAGTGGTGGGTTAGGTAGCAGACATTAACTGGGAAATGGTTTCACAAATACAGACAGAAATACAGATCCTTAATTACTTAGTTAGCCAGCCATGCCAACACACCGAACAAACGTATCCGGTCTGGATAAATGCACACAACCCTAACGGTGAGCCTGGCTAGCTAGATAACGCAACAGAATGGGCTGGAGGAACGATTGCTCCAATAAAATCACCTCCAATTCATTCCTAATTGCTCCAGAAGATCCCGATTACTGACACACCAACTAGCCGACAAAAGACAATTCACAAGTTCCAACCACATTCAGAAATACCCCAAAACGCGTAGTACACTTACATACATAACCAGGAAGCACAGACAGACTCTCTGACATTACACATCAAGATTGGCAACCATTGGCTAATTGGACAAGTACCTCATATGCAAAAAAAACCCAGCAACCCTATGTTAAGATTAAACCTTTTAACATTATTTTTTCTTAAAATCAGTGGGCCAACTAAGCATATACGGAGTTAAATCCACCCGACCACAGCTGAACAATTTTTAAAATATTCTAGAATTAAGGTCCTTGGTCAACTGTCTTCCTATATGCAAGGTGGAGCAGAACTGTAGGAGCTGTGCCTGTCATGAACAAACAGGCACACTTGAATGATAAAATATCCCCTCTTGCATGAGCTTTGTTCGTGTACAGGTGTTCATATAGTTGCCTAGTATGCCTACACCTCAATGGCTCTGTGTGTCGACAACTGTTGTGATCAGGGGCAGTACACGGTCAGGTTCAGCCCATTATTGTATATTGCAAGTATGTACAGTGCCTTCAGAAATTACTCATACCTCTTCACTTTTTCCACATTTTGTAACGTTACAGCCTTATTCTAAAATTGATTAAATGCATTTTTATTCTCATCAATCTACACGCAATACCCCATACTGACAAAGCAAAAACAGGTTTTTAGAAATTTTTTCTAATTTATTAAAAATAAAAAGTTGAAATATAATATTTACATAAGTATTCAGACCCTTTGCGATGACACTCAAAATTGAGCTCAGGTGCATCCTGTTTCCAATGATCATACTTGAGATGTTTCTACAACTTGATTGGAGTCCATCTGTGGTAAATTAAATTAATTGGACATGATTTGGAAAGGCACACACCTGTCTATATAAGGTCCCACAGTTGGCAGTGCATGTCAGAGCAAAAACCTAGCCATGAAGTTGAAGGAATTGTCTGTAAACCTCAGAGACAGTATTGTGTTTAGGTACAGATCTGGGGAAGGGTACAAAAATATTTCTGCAGCATTGAATGTCCCAAAGAACACAGTGGCCTCCATCATTCTTAAATGGAAGTAGTTTGGGACCACCAGGACTCTTCCTAGAGCTAGCTGGCCGCCCAGCCAAACTGAGCAATCGGGGGAGAAGGGCCTCTGTCATGGAGGTGACCAAGTACCCGATAGCCACTCTGACAGAGCTCCAGAGTTCCTCTGTGGAGATGGGAGAACCTTCCAGAAGGACAAACATCTCTGCAGCACTCCACCAATCAGGCCTTCATAGTAGAGTGGCCAGACTGAAGCAACTCATCAGTAAAAGGCACATAAGAGCTGGCTTGGAGTTTGCCCAAAGGCACCTAAAGGACACTCAGACCATAAGAAAAGAGATTCTCTGGACTGATGAAACCAAGATTGAACTCATTGGCCACAATGCCAAGCATCACGTCTGGAGGAAACCAGGCACTGCTCATCACCTGGCTAATACCGTCCCTACGGTGAAGCAAGGTGGTGGCAGCATCATGCTGTGAGGATGTTTTTCAGTGGCAGGAACTGGGAAACTAGTCAGGATCGAGAGAAAGATTAATGGAGCAAATTACAGATCCTTGATGAAAACCTACGCCAGAGCGCTCAGAACCTCCGACTGGGGCGAAGGTTCCGTAGAACAATGACCCTAAGCACACAGCCAAGACAACGCAGGAATAGCTTCGGGACAAGTCTGTGAATGTCCTTGAGTGGCCCAGCCATAGCCTGGACTTGAACTCGATTGAACATCTCTAGAGAGACCTGAAAATAGCTGTGCAGCAACACTCCCCATCCAACCTGACAGAGCTTGAGAGGATCTGCAGAGAGGAATGTGAGAAATACCCCAAATACAGGTGTGCCAAGCATGTAGCGTCATACCCAAGAAGACTCAAGGCTGTAATCGCTGGCAAAGGTGCCTCAATGTACTGAGTAAAGGGTCTGAATACTTAAACTGAAATATCACATTTACTTCTTTTTAATAAATTTGCAAAAATTTCTAAAACTGTTTTTGCTTTGTCATTATGGGGTATTGTGTTTAGATTGAGAATAAAAATGTAATTAATTTTAGAATAAGTCTGTAATGTTACAAAATGTGGAAAAAATGAAGGGGTCTGAATATTTGCACTGAAGGTATAACTTATAGGCTAGTATACATAAAACCCATCTGCAAGTACTTTGACTTCTTTACATGTTACTCTAACACTCTCACTTATTGTAATTTGTAAGTCATCCCATTTTATCTTTGTACTGCTTAATTTATTTTCCATAGATCCGACTGCCTGATAATTTTGGTGTAAATTCACTTTGTAGTGTTCAGGTTTCTTCAAAAAGTATGAACAGCAGATGGCACCACATTCCCATAAACCCATGTGAGGCTGGCAGATGAACACAGACAAGAAAAGAACACTGACGCAAACACACCCTTGCCCATGAAGAGATCCTCTCACCACCCTGAGCGGATTTTCCCATAGCCTTCCAATTGCTTTGGATCAAAGGAGCAAAAGGTCAAATTGCTACATGCATGTCCAATTCCTGCAGCAGAGCACAATAAACATAAACACCACAAACCCAGGTATAGTAATATTAAGGATTGACTGACTTCATGCTAACTATGATTGGCATATTAGCATAAAGCTATTCTTTCACTTGTCCACAATGATCCTACCTGTCCATTTCTCTCTCTCTCTTTCTCTCTCACTCTGTTTTCTCTCTCTCTCTCTGTGTATCCTCAGTCCTCAGAGGGAGTCACTGTTGTCAGTGGAGTCTGCAGAGGGGCTTCCATGTGGGAACTTGATTATATCCATCAGGACTTTATCTCACTGAATGCATGGAGGCTACTAGGACTTAATCCATGCCCCCACCCTGCCTCTCTATCCTCTAGCTTGTTTGGGTGGACTTAAAGAAGATAGAACCGCTCTACCTGCCTCTCACCCATCCTCCCTCTCCCCTCCCCTTCCCCCCCCTTCTCTCCTCCCTCCACCTGCCTCTCTCCACCACCTGCCCTCCCTCCACCTGCCTCCCCCCACCTCCTCTCTCCTCCTCCCCGCTGCCTGCCCCCTCCCCTCTCCTCCCCCCACCTCCTCTCCCAACCCCCACCTGCCTGCCCCCTCCCCTCTCCCCACCACCCACCTGCCTCTCCCCCCTCCCCTCTCCTCTCTCCATCTGCCCTCCCCCCACCTGCCTGCCCCCTCCCCTCTCCCCACCACCCACCTGCCTCTGCCCCCTCCCCTCTCCTCTCCCCACCTGCCCTCCCCCCACCTGCCTGCCCCCTCCCCTCTCCCCACCCCCCACCTGCCTCTCCCCCCCCCCTCCCCTCCGCTCCAGTCCGGCTCAGAGCTCAAGGTCCCCTTCATCATATCTGATGCTGCTGTACCTCAGGCTCAGTGAGGACACAGAGGGATCAGAGTCTGAGACCAGCATGTTTTTGATGTTGGGATTTTGGTCTGGTCTCATCTCGGTAATTTCACTGGCATAACGGGCCAAATTTAGGGCATATGCCCCCCACCTTTGCTTTTTGACCCCTCTGGATCAGATATCTGGAACAGTTCATCTGAACAGCAGTCCTTTTTCACGGTTAGTATATAAACTGAACCATGCAAAGAGACTGCAGTCAAACATCTCTGTAAGGCCCTCAGTTTCAGGAGACTGATGTCTCTTGATTTTTCAATAATTAATGGGATATCTTCAAACCAAATGTTGTGATGTAATATACATGTGTGAATATAGCGGTTGTCTGTGAAGGTGTAACTGCAGGTGTTATAATACTGTATCAAATTATGCAGCATTGGGTGTATGATTCATACATCATGGTGTTGAAACCTGAGCAAAATCGTTTTAGGAAAACCATTATTGTCTAGCACTTTATCCAGTACAATATAAAGGAAAAAATATTTCCCACATAAAGCTGTTCATTCCTGCAGCCCTGTCTTCACAAGAGGTTGACCAAGGTTACCCCTACCAGGTGAGGCCACAAGATCAGAGCGCGTGCAATCCAATTGAATCAGATTTGCCTTGCGATGTAACGGACGTGCTGGCTAACTGACCTCAGACATCGGGGTTTAGGGTCCGGTGGTGTCCATGCCTGTGCTGTGATCCTGGCGCCGCCGGCAGCGCACTGCCAAGCGCTCTGTCCCCTGCACTGCGACCCGGGCTTGTTCTGTTTCCGAGGCTCTGCCAGATGGACACCCCTGGGTGATCTGCAGGTTTGGGCGAATCTCCACACAGCGCCTTTGACTCCTCCATTTCCTCTCTACCTCTGCAGGCCCAGGACATCTAGATTCAGCAGGAATCCAAATAAAGAAAGGTACATTATACATATTCTGGGCAACACTGCACATTCTTTATGTACTAAATATACATGTAATAAAAATGTCATTTATAATGGTAAAGCTGCACATTTTGTATAAACTATAGTTTACCTGAACACATTGTATATTATGTATTTTGGTCTCCTTGCATATTCTGGATGTGCTATGTATGTATACTGCATGTCCTGAGTCTTGTGGCTATACATATTGTGTTTATAGTATATTTGTATATTTTGCATATATATTTGGTGATTATGTTAAATTTGCATATCCTGTATACATATTTCAAACACTGTCTATACTCTTCGGAAAGGCTACAGTACGATTACTGTTGAGTGGTATTGTGAATGTACTGTGACATAATCTGCTGTGTTCTGTCCTATTACTTTTGTAGCAACTACCAAAATAGGACTTGATGGGACATCACTTGAATTCTGAGTCTAAATCTGAAGATGAACTTGTGCAGATAGTTGAGCCTGAGGGCAAGTGGAAACTTTCAGTGGTGATGGGAGTGTGAGATCATGAACCCGAGAGTGGGGAAGAACTGCAATGTTCTGTCAACCACACTGGCGTGAACCAATCAAAGGAATGTGCTCTCCATAACAAAAATGCTGATTCATTCAGGTCAGTGAGCCGTTGATAACACATAGCTTAATTCATTTTTTGATAAATAAAGCCTTGTTCTCCTATCACTAATGTTCAGGCCAGGACAGCGGTCAGTGGTCAGTGTTGTTATGGATCATTGACTCATTGTTGGGAAATCTTTCGCATTTCTAGTTGAGGAAAGTGGGACCTTAAACAATGAGTAGTTGTTGGTTTGAATTTGGGAAATGAGCATGCAGATGTAGTAAGCAGGGCCACAGTGCCAGAATCATTGCAGTGCCTGAGGGCATCCAAAGGAATCAGTTGGATGACAGTGGATGGCAGTACCTTGTTCTGCAAAGTCACCATCCAGCAGTTGATTGATGTGGTCCAACCGGATTAACTATAATATCATTAGGCACAATAGCAAGGAAGGTTTAGAAGAGTGTAAGCGCAATACCTCTCGTGCAAAAAGTTTTGAGAGGCTGTACATTTTTTATGCAGTCGACTAGGGAGCACAGGCAGAACCCAATGTTTACTAACCCTAACACTAACCCACCTCACTCAGCTGAAAACTGTTACCTGATTGGATATAGCCACGCGTGCACGTGTGTGTGTGTGTGTGTGTGTGTGTGTGTGTAGTTAATGTATCCCTTACCAACTCTTACAAAAGCCATCTGATACTCCACAGTCCCACAAATTTGCATTGCTTATAATCCCATCCCCTATTTTGCAGTATGTCGGATACATGTATGTCATGCACCTGAACCTGGGGATTCTGGGAATTAATTTTTTGAAGAATGCATAGGAAGCAGAAAGTTAGAATTCGTCCTCAGAGCCGTTGACAATAGAGAAAGAAGATCTGTGTATATTTCTCTTTGCTTCCCTCAGCTTCTTCCCCTTTAAGTGAAATAATGAATTAATTTTTGCTGCTATTTGTCACCTTTTCACTGTAACACTGTATTCTCATGCCAATAAAACACCTTAGATCCAAATTTTACATTGAGTGTGAAGCTGAATTGAGGGAAATGCACTGATGCATGTATGCACACACATACAGACACACACGTACACACACAGATAGAAAGTTTACGAGTGCTTGCAAAAAGAATTGCTTACATTTCAATTTGAAAAAGAGATATAAAAAACCTAGAAATACGTTTTACCCACAGAAAACATCACTCCCTCCTCATTACAATTATCGTGATTGATGTTTGCCGGCTTTGCTTGTCGTGTACCTGCTCTCTTCAACCAATTTCTCCTCCTCCACCTCATCCTTTTCATCCAGGAGTGATGACATCATAGGAAAATGCATGACATCGCTAAACAAAGTGGCAAGCGGAGCATGGCGAGGACGCAGCGCGAGTAAGATGACCGAGGCCTTTATCTGAGTGCGGCGTCAGAGAGAGAAAGAGAGAGAGAGGGAGGTGAGGTGGGGGAGGGAGGGAGGGAGGGAGGTCTCTGGGGACGACTCACATGTGCTCATAGTACCGGAGACGTGAACTACAGCTCTGTCTAGTCTCAGTTTGCATTGTATGTCCCTCTTACAAGATCAGGTTCTGCGCTGCGCATTACACCTTCTGCCAAGTGCTGTTCTAACATTCAAGCACACTTGACAATGATTTATATATGGAAACATTGAAGCAGCAGGGATATGAACAAGGTATTGTGGTGTACAAGCTAATTGGAATATACATGAACACAATATGCTTCTGCACAACTATAGAAAAGAAAGAAGTTTACTAAACAAGGTTCCCATGATCTTTGTACAATGCTGGCTATAGATCAATGATCTGCATCTTTATACATTTTACTACATTTCCAAAAGTATGTGGACGCCCCTTCTAATTAGTAGTTTTGGCTATATCAGCCACATCCATTGCTAACAGGTGGATAAAATCAAGCATGCAGCTATACAATCTCCATTGACAAACATTGGCAGTAGAATGGGTCATACTGAAGAGCTTAGTGACTTTCAACGTGGCACTGTCATAGGATACAACCTTTCCAACAAGTCAGTTTGTCAAATTTCTGCCCTGCTAGAGCTGCCCAAGTCAATTGTAAGTGCTGTTATTGTGAAGTGAAAACATATATGAGCAACAACAGCTCAGCCGCGAAGCGGTAGGCCACGCAATGAAGCGTGGAGCACATCATCTGTCCTCGGTTGCAACACTCACTAATGTGTTCCAAACTACCTCTGGAAACAACGTCAGCACAAGAACTGTTTATCAAGGGCTTAACAAAATGGGTTTTCAAAGCTGACAGCTGTACACAAGCCTAAGATCACCATGCGCAATGCCATTGGACTCTGGAGCAGTGTTCTCTGGAGCGACGAATCACGCTTCACTACCTGGCAGTATGATGGACTAAACTTGCACAGTGCCAGCTGTACTGGCTCGAATAGTGCAGAGTTGTAAAGTTTACAGTTGTAAAGTTTGGTGGAGGAGTAATAATGGTCTGTGGCGGGTCTTCGTAGTTTGGGCCAGGCCCCTTAGTACCAGTGAAGGCAAATCTTCATGCTACAGCCAGACCTGGGTCAAATACGTATTTGTCTTGGATTCAAATACTTTTCTACTATTTACTGATCTTGTCTGGTGTATCGGAACCGATGAAATACTCTCAAAAAGCGCAAACCCCACCTTCTGGTCATTTTGGCAGGCTCAATTAGACCAGGCAAGATCAAGAGAGCACAGAAAAGTATTTGAATCCAAAACAAATACGTATTTGATCCAGGTCTGGCTACAGCATAGGTCTTGTGCAGAATACTGTGTGCTCCCAACCTTGTGGCAACAGTTTGGGGAAGGCCCTTTCTTGTTTCAGAATGACAATGCCCACTGGTCCACAAGGTCCACTAAGTAACGGTTTGCTGAGTTTGCTGGGGAAGAACTTTACAGGCCTGCACAGACCCCTGACCTCTACACCTTTGGGGTGGATTGTAATGCCATCTGCGAGCCAGGCCTTATGCCCAACATCAGTGCCCAACCTCACTAATGCTCTTGTGGCTGAATGGAAGCAAATCCCCGCAGCCATGTTCCAAAATCTACTGTAAAGCCTTCGGAGAAAAGTAGAGGCTGTTACAGCAGCAAAGGAGGGTCCAATGCCATATTAATGACATGGTTTTAGAATGAGATGTTCGACAAGTACAAATGGGTATGATGTACAGGAGGAGTGTCCACATACTTTTGGAAATGTAGTGTATCAATATAGATAACAGCTGATAAAATTGTGTTTTATATTTATAAGTGCTCTATGTGTGATACCTTAGCCACAGCTTCTGATAATATACAGTGAGCTCCATAATGTTTGGGACAAAAACATTTTTTTCTTGATTTGGCTCTGTACTCCACAGTTAAAGTGCACATTCTCAGCTTTTATTTAAAGGGTATTTAAATACATTTTGAAGTATTTAAGTGTTTAAATACTTCCATACTTTTAAAAGTATTTAAGTATTTAAATTTAAATACATTTTAAAGGGTATTTAAAATGTATACACTTTGGTTTCAGACTTTAGAAATTACAGCACTTTATATACAGGTTCTCCTGCCATCTCCTGTGAATGAAGTAGTGTCATTCACCAAAACTCGTACTCTACTTCGAGTTGTCTTGTTTTAAAAAGTAAAATGATCTGTGAAATTGAATCTATGAATATTGATAGTAGTAAGAAAATCTGTCTTTGAATGTCTTTTTAAATTTAGGTAAAAGTATAATGTATTTGCTTTTATTAAATATTAAAACACATAAAAATATGGGGGGGAAAAGACGCAATACGTGATAAATAATAATGCTTGAAGATATAATTTCCTTTTATTACCGACTGAAGAGCGTTCGCCAAACAAACCAACACCAAGAACTTCATCTCCTAGAATGCAACGCGGCGCGTGATGTTTCCAACAGCTGACAGACGGTAAAAGCCGATGTGAAAGCTGCCAGTGAGGGAGAGCGGGGAGTCTCACAGCGGAACAAGCAAGCAACGAGACCCTGTCAAACCTCTCGAAGAGGAGTTTAGGTTACATGGGACCGCTATATTTTAGTCAGCCGCCCATGTATTTATTATTTTATTTGATTAATAAGTAATTCAAGCTGTAAGGGAATTATTATCTTGTACATTTTATTGTAGCCTATATTTGGCGCATCTGTATATTTTAGCATTTACAGTTTAAACCTACCCCCCTCAAGCCGTGCCCAATGCCGAGGAATGGATAGTGTGTCTGGCAAAGGTGGAAAGATGGTCGAAAGTGATGAACAGTCGGAGAGGGTTAGTGGCGGTGGCGCAGCGATGGCCGCGCTACACCAATGCGAACTCATCCAGAACATGATCGAAATCTCCATCTCCAGTTTACAAGGGCTCCGGACAAAATGCGCCGCGTCCAACGATCTCACCCAGCAAGAGATACGCACTTTAGAGGTAATTAATAAATAAGAATATCCACAAATACAAACCCAAATTACTTGGGGTGCCATATATGTATGCTTCTCCTCTGGGCTGTATCGTTCTTTTGCTCGGGGGTATCGCCTTCGCGTCTTCTTTTTTTGCACTATGCACTGCAGTTGTTTATTGTACTGCACATAGCTGCCTGGCGTGCAATGAACTGTCAGTAGGCTAATGTTAGATGTATATAAATATAAAGGTTTAAATGAGATTTGTGCTATATCCCACATCCCATCGATGCAGCCAGACCCGGTAACAAATTGACCGGGGTATTATTTGACCTTAAGATGAAAAATATTTGGTTAGAATCCCTTGATATTATAGCTACAGCATTAGTCAGCAATATAACATATTAGTATAAGTAAGATACGTTATGATGAACTGGGACATCTCCCAGAAGTCGTAGTCTTATTTTATTGAATTTATTTTTCCTGTGTGTTGCCCTTTTAAATTGAATTCTGGTCTTGCATCATGTCTGTACATCCGTTTTTTTTTAGCGAAACATGTCAGAAAAAAATGCAAAAATCCCTGTAGTCATTGCATCATATGCCACGCTTTCTAAATGTCGTTATGTATATGGTTAATATAAAGCTACTATTACCTCCTGACAACCAAGGCCTAGACCTCGATGCTGTAATAATTTACTGTCGGCTATGCACCTGTAGCGGTAACTTCTGAAGGTGTAATATAGTCATATATTGGGGATGACGTTAAAGATTATGGAAAAGCGCTGATGTTACCTTGCAGTATGGCTAAAGGGTGGCGCTGCGCGTTGTTTTATTTTAGTGATTCTAAAACGTCAATATGAGTATGATAAATTGACGAGATTCGTTTATACTGGAGCCTATGTGAAATATTGTGTTTACCATTTCAGGGAAGTGCCCCATTGCTATACTGTAAAAAGGGGTGACATTTCATTCCCATTGCGACGCAAATCTGCAGTTTTAATTTTGAGATTAAATACGGTTTCGATTTTTTTGTTAATAATTCGAGTTTTACATTGAGCTTGTCATACTAGGTTACTGAACACTAACACGGGGTGAATGTCTGATGCGATGAAACCTTTAAAGAACGTTTTGGAGAACTGGAATATTTTTGAAAATACATTTGTACAGTCTGTATTTCGTTTGAGGGAAATGTGTGAGGTTTAAAAAATGTGGGCCTACTATAAATTAATGAATGATACACAATCACAGGTCACTGATATTCAGTGATTTCAGTGAAATTTCAACCTCAGTATCTTTCAGAATCAGTGTATCTGAGGAGTGTTTGGTATTACTTGGTATATTTCTTGAAAAATACTGTTGTAACTACATATTGACGCCTTGGACCTGCCATAGATCTTTTGATTAATTGAGAATACCTCACTTAATGATTTTTTAAATTGTTTAAATTTGGATATGTTGTTTAGAGTTTCTTGAATTCCTCTTCTTTTTGCTTGTGGAATGAAAGTCTTTGTTGGTCATCTTCTCATCTCTGCAGTGCACAGTTGACATTTCACTGTTTTTAGCAGTTTAGAGGCCTGCGCTGCAGTTGTGAGGTCACTGCAAGTGGCTGGGGGAATACCACGTTCCCAAAAAGATTAAAAAAGAGGAAATGAATGGTGATTAATTATCCCCCAATATGTGAATTAACCCAATAGGGATACACCCTGCAATGACTTTGGAAGTGCTTGTCATAGGCATTGCTTTTTGGGACGCTTGCTGATTGCGATGGCTTGTTGGAACATTCTTCCAACATAGTGCTGTTGACAAGCAGAAGCACCCAGTGTCTATCATGCATCCCATGCCCCAGTATCTGTAATGATGGCCCATTTGGGCATAACATAGTCAGCAGTTGCTATGCTAAGGCTGCTGGTCATACTGCTGGAATTGTATTTGTCAAAAGTCAGTGTCTGCTGTGTGTATGGTTATTGCAATTTTGTCACTGTTTGATAACTGTGCAAATGTGTGATTTTTCCCACGGCGTGCAGGAACTGCTGCCGTGGGCTATGCATGGCAAATTGTGGTCACTCACCCACTCACGAATGACCTTTGAGGGACGTTTTGTGGGTGCATGCGCAGGTGGTGCCAGCTAAAAATGTATCTGTCTGCGGAAGTGAGTTGCGCCGTGGGTCTGGACGGTTACGTGTTTGTTACAATAAAATAATTTGGCCCTGGTCTGTGGGAGGACGCCAGTAACGCCGTTCCTCCTCCCAAAATAATTCACCGCATCGGACGAACCCTGAACACAAGCTGGAGTGCAGTGAAGCTGGGGCCTGTTTCACAAAGTAGGATTACTGAGTTAGCTGGATAACTACACTGCGTAAAACCCGGAAACCTCTCAAATCTGCAACATGGACTGGAAGTAAAAAGACCTGTCTAACTTGAGATTTTTGACTCCCAGAAATGTTCTGTGTAGCCACCAGGAATGTAATATTTTAATTTTTATGCCATTTCACCCATCTTCTCTCCTGTATTTGCAATTGGTCAGTCATATACACTGATGCTCCTGCTGCACAGCTCATATGGGAGAGTGTAGACTGAGCGTAGACAAGCATGCACTCTCCTCCCGGGCACGTGACATCACCAGCTGCTTCTTTTCACACTGCAGCCCACAAGCCGAGCTCGCACGGACATGAGTCGGAGGGAGACACTTCATGTGCAATTTTCGAAAGCAAACCGCGGGCACTCGATTGACCAGAGAGATCGCTTGAGAGCAATGAGACACAGACGCTGGTCAACAGAACCCTCCTTGACCCTGGGCAGTGCTACCATCAATTATGTGAGAGACTACTGGACGTGGTTGTCACTGGCATGGTTAGGATGAGCTGCCCAAGCCCCGGAGTATTTTAAAAAAGAATGTTATGTTATGACTCCATTAAATGAACCATCTTTTACTGTATGTAGTTTTGCTGCACTGATATTGAGGTACATGTTGAATGTTATGTCGAATGAAGTAGTTCAGAACAAATAGGAAAATAGGTTTCATGGTTTATAGGACCTGGAATACCTGAGATAAAATGGGGAGAAATCTTGGCTTTTGTTTTTCTTAGTGTAGAGCACGGGATGGTTCTGTCTTATAGAAATGATAAAGCATTGTAATTATAAAAAATGCTTGAGTCCAAGCAGTGCTCTTGTAGTGACTGCTCTGTTTCGTAGTGTCGTTTGCAAGGACAGTGGAACATTAATCATTTTTATGTAGAGTACTGGGGCCTGTTTTCTGAAGCACTAGAGTTGTGTCCAACACAGAGAGGCCTCTATGCTCAATGAAGGGTTGGTATGTCTCTCAGTTCCTTTTTTTTTTTTTTTTACCTCAAATGTGCTCTTAAGAAGAGGGAGTGAGGTCAGAGAATTGTTAGCTAGGTACCGAACATGTCCTCCCTGTATGGATACAGGCGACACAAGCCCCTCCAGACCATAACGGTCAATTTCACTTCTGCTTCTCGCTTGTACAGGAAGTCCGTCCCCTACCTGCATTCCAGAGTCCACCCATAGGGGAGCATCCTGCCCTCAGAAACAGGAAGCCAAGGGACGGCCTTCGAGGATTTGCAATGTCAGCTTCCTCTTTGTGGCAGTTCAAATTCAAACCAACGGATGAGCGTTTCTCCTAGCCCACAACAAACACTCTGCTCTGATAGGCCCCCTGTACCCTCCACTCCTATCCATAGCAAGCTGTAGACAAGCAGAACTGCATTGCTCAAGGATTAACCTCGGCTGTCCGTGTTAGCATTGCAGTAGTGAGTATATATATGTTTCCATTCAGTGTGTACAGTGTTGGGCCTGTGCAGTGCTGAGCTGGCCTCTGCTGCGTTTGAGGGGGGAAATGGTGTCATAGAGAAGAGAGAACTTGCGTGAGAAAGAGTCCTTTTAATCTTTGGAGAGTATAGACTAAACCAAAAGAACAAAAATAGAATCTCTGTTGTGTCACCTGCAAGTCTCACCAGTTACGTTGAATGCGTGCGTTCTCTAATTAGGTTCTTTTGACCAGTTTTCGTACGACCGTGGGCCGGACGTTGTCTGCACGGAATTATAAACAAAGGGCCTAAATGATATTTTGGAGTCGCCCTGTGATGAGCGGTGGAGCTTGAATGGTGACTGCGAGGGCTGCAGCAGCTGGCACGTTTATGGCGCTCGGGGGCTTCAGATTGGCCGTCTCTCCCGGAGACCTGCACTCGAGCACAATCAAGAGAGGCTTGAACCCGCATTAGTTTCTCACTCAAACGCTTTTATTATGCCTCTTCATGGTTTTTTTTTTTTTTTTTTTTTTTTTTTTTTTTTAAACACAGTGCGGTGCCGCCGCGTCGGCCAGAGATAATGGCGTGCCCGCTGGCGGAGTTGAAGTACATGCAGGGCGGTGCTTCACTTTTTCGCACTTCAATCCTGGTGCAGTGGGGAAGTAGGCCTTCCTTCCTCTCCTCTCGTCTCCTCTCCTGTTGCGCTTGGGCTCGCTCTTCTGTTTTATATGTCGGAGTCTTTGTGAGAGACGTGGCAGTGCTGACGAGGCTCTCTGGCTCCAGGTACCTGAAGATTTCTGAGTATAAGCGTAGATACTCTGTTTGCTGGACAGATGTTCAAGCTCAGTGGACTCAAAGCTGAAAACCCCTTCCCCCGCCGTTGCTGTAGCTGCAAGTGCTCTAATTCACACTCATGGTAAATATTTGTGAAGGGTGTGGCCAAAGACAGTATATCCGCAGTATATCCATGTCCATAGTATAGGTCAGTGTTTCCTAACCCTGGTCCTGGGGACCCACTGCCCTGCATGTTTTAGATGTTTCCCTGCTCCAACACATCTGATTCAAATCAATGGGTCATTGGGCAGAGCTTGATGATGATCCATTCATTTGAATCAGGTGTGTTGGAGCAAGGAAACATCTAAAACATGCAGGGCAGTGGGTCCCCAGGACCAGAGTTGAGAAACACTGGTATAGGTAGCATTCCAGCTCAGGATATAATTTGGACAGTGTAACTACAAGCAGAACCTACTGGATCCATAAATATGGAGGATGGAAGGAATTCAGGGCCTTGCAGTCTCCTCTTGTGTAAATGAACCTGTGTGTCAGGCTATAGCTCCCTCTGCACATATTGGACATTCTTGGAAATGTCTCTCACGAAACATTCTGGAGATGTGAAGACATTTTTTAGTCTGTAGGAGTCTGATGTTTTTTTTTTTTTTGCTGGCTGTTTTTTGTGACCCTGTGTCTGCAGGATTCCCACGATCCTTGAAAATATTTTCTTTCTGGAAAGTCATGGACAGTGGTCCAACATTTAACTTTCCTTGATAAGTCAAAATAGTCAGAAAAGGCCTGAAAACATGTTTTTTTTTTCTTGTTAACTATATCTATTTTTGCCATTTCTCTGTACTAATACTTAAAACTAACAGAAAAGCTCACTGGTTGGTACATTGCTGTGAGTTGTTGGTCATTGGAGAATTGAATTGTTTATGGAGACACAAAATAATTTTAAAGTAATGTGCCTCTAAATGTTTGTCCACTGTGGAAAAGTAGCCATATAGCTCAAAATAGACCTTCCTTTTGCACCTAATTTAAATCCCTGAAAACTATAGATTAATTTTGTGCACTGTCATAATGGAAAATATAAATGATATTTTTGAGTGGGCAACCCTGCATCTAAAATATGCAGGGATGCATTATATTGCAGGGAGGTATGTAGGTCTGGTGCTTGTCAAAATTCCTTCTGTGGAAACCCACTCCAAAGTAGAGATGGCACCTTATAGAGACAGCAACATCAGTTAATTTGGGCATTGCTGCTCTGTAAACAAACAATGGACAAGGCCTTCCTCCTCTTCTCTGACTGTACTTCCCCAGTTAAGGGAAATAAAATCGTTTTCATGAGTTCTCAACTTGGATTTTTTTGTTGTTGGCTAAAACAAGCTAGAAAAAAACAAGACGTAACCATTCATTGTGACCCAGTTTGCTTTGTTGTGTTCCTGTTTATTACTGTGTCACCACAGTCTGTGTCAGGAAAAAAAAAGCACAAAACAGGCTATTCTCTCAGCTTTTAGAATGTCTCTCCTCTTTAATTTGGCCGTTGCATGTGAGGATATCGAAATGGAGCTGTGTTCTGCGGAGGAAAATACATCATTATCAGTTTGTCTTCTCTGGGTGCTGGAGAGAGATTGCTGTGTGCGCTTGTGGTGTGCTATTGTGGCTGCGTCTATATTTAGACGTCTTTCCTCCTACGCATTCTCAGGGCTGGTTGTTAAATAAGAAAATCAAATGACGCGCAACGAGCGAGAGAGAGAGAGAGAGAGAGGCAGCGAGAGAGAGAGAGAGAGAGAGAGAGAGAGAGAGGGAGAGAAACCGACAGCGAACAAGAGGGGAAGGCGAAGAGGAGAGGCGAGAAGAGAGGGAAGGGGAAAATGAAAGACAGCCCAACAGGGCCCTTTCTTATAAACAGCTGTGGTTGTCAGGGCTGAGAAATGTCTGGGGGAATCGTTGGTGGACGGAAATAAAGAACAAGAGCATTACTCTGAAGCCACTGCGTTCTGTCTCCTACCATATCTCTCTCTCTCTCGCTCTCTCTCTCTCTCTCTCTTTGTCTCTCTTTGTCTCTTTCTCTCTCTGTCTCTCTCTCATGTTATCACCACAGGTCTATTGAACGTGTTAGCCTAGCTAAGTCTGGCAGGGTTGGGTTACAGTGCTTTACCTGATTATAATTACGAGATCCCATTAGTGTTGTGGGGAAAAGAATGAAAAAGCTGCAGCAGGCCCTGGTATTGTGTTCTTCAGGTGTCATTTTGAACTCTGCTGCAGACCAGAGTCTGACCTGGAAGCTAATTGCACATTGTGTAAAAAGGAGCATGCTGGAGCCTGCTGTTATGTACTGTGCTGTAGAGATCCTTGCATTGTGCTGCATAGAGATACTGAGTTAGTGTATATATACTGTCTGTATATATTATAAGCCCTATGTATGTATATGTATGTATACATATAGTGCTGTGCCAAAGTCATGGACCACGCTTTTGTTTATTCAATTTTCAAAACTGATTATTGATTATTATTGCAAAATACAGAGAAAGGGGGACTTCTAACAACCATGTAAGAACTGGTGGACCAACAGCACTATCAGCATCATAAAGACAGTACTTAAAGAAAAAAAAAATTCAGCTCCAATCTTATTTCAGATCTCAATAAATCCACAGGTGTTTCTGTCAATCCTTCCGCTGTGGACAACTCAATGTGTTGGGTCTGAAAGGATGTGTAGTAGCTGTTGAAAAGGAAATAAAAGAGAAGAAACTTTGCTCTAGTGAATGAACACCTGAGATGTGGAGTAAGGTTTTATGTACAATTGAGTATAATTTTTTAAAACATTTTGGTCGTAAGAGATGGTCTTGATGATTGAAGGCATCATGAATGCTGATATATACAAACCAGTCTTAACATATCATACAGTACCCTCTGGACAATGTTTGATTGGGAGCAAATTAATTCTACAGCAAGATAATGACCTCAGGCACACTGCTAAGATGATCAAGCTGCTGGTGTTCTCAAAACAATGGAATGGCCACCCCAGAGTACAGACCTCAATGTATTTGAATTTGTCTATGATTACTTGGATCGAAATAAGCATATAATGTTCGGGCTCCATAATGTTTGGGTCATATTAATGTTATGCAAATGAAAGCAGTCATGTCTAGTACTTTGTCGCATATCCTTTTGCGTGCAATGATTGCTTGAATGATGTGACCCATACACATCAACAGGTGCTGAGTTGTCACTTGGTGATGCTCTGCCAGGTCTGTACTGCAGCCATCTTCAGCTCATGCTTGTTTTGGGAACTAGTTTCCCTTTAGTTTTCTCTTCAGCATATGAATCGCTTGTTCAATTGGATTCAGATCAGATGAATTACTTGGCCAGACAATAATTTTCCAGTTTTTGGCTTTGATGAATTCCTTTGTTGCTTTAGCAGTATGTTTCGGATAATTCATAATTCAATTCTGCTGCTGCTTTCTGCAGTTACATCATCAATGAGGACAAGAAAGCCAGTACTTGTGGCAGCCATACGTGCCCAAACCACAACACCCCTGCCACCATGTTTCACAGCTGAGGAGGGGGTTGCTTTGGATCATGGGCTGTTCCTTTTGGCCTCCACACTTTGCTCTTGCCATCACTCTGGTACAAGTGAATCTTGGTCTCATCTGTCCACAAGATCTTTTTCCAGAACTCCAGTGCTGGCTGTTTTCCAGAACTTTTAGGTACTTCTTAGCAAACTGTAACCTGGCCATTCCGGTTTTTGCAGCGAACTGGTGGTTTGCATCTTGCAATGTAGCTTCTGTTTGTGAAGTTCTCTGTGGACAGTTGTCGCTGACAGATCCATACCTACCTCCTGAAGAATGTTTCTGATCTGAAACTCATCTGTGTTTGCAGCAGTATTTTCTGACACTGAAAAATAAGTAACATGTCCTTAATGGCTGTTTTCACCGGAAAGTGAATAACAGAAAGGGTGGCCTTTGACTTTTGCACTGTACTGTATATTTGTATGTGTGTCTGTATATACATATATATGTATATATACACACACATGCACACAGTGAACCCAGGTACACACACATACAATTAATATATTTATATAATGTGTGTATATGTGTGCGGGTGTGTGTATATATATATATATATATATATATATAGTACACATATAGTACTGTAGACAGTACTGTGCGACTCTACATGGCAAAACCAAAATGTATGTGAACACCCTGAGAATCTGCACTTTAACCACATTTGCATTGTTTGATCTAAAATTGTCTAAAATTGTAGAGTGCAGAGCCAAAAAAAAAAAAAATCTTTGTTCCAAGCATTATAGAGCTCACTGTGTGTGTTTATATATATACATATACATATACATATATATATACTTTTTGTGTTTTACTTATTTAATTACAATGCAGTCATGCTGAATGGTGTTTGAAATGGACCCCAGAGTAGACGATCGCATTTCGAACACTTACCCTGCGTTCGCACAACGAGCCACATGGTTGATGGGTCACTCAGGTATACTGGGGCGAGGGAGGAGCAAGAGCTTTCCGTTGTGTCCTCATAGTGGTCTCGTGCAGCTACACATTTCTGAAGAGCAATGATGGCATTACACAGTATATCAAAGACATATATTGGCCATATAGCCTTTAGTTTCGATAGTTTTTTCATGAGACTAGTTATTATTTGTTACTGCTTTCTCGATAGCTAGCTAGCGATATTGTACCTCTCTATCTCTCTCACTAGTTAGCTAGGCAGCTAGCAATCTGTCTCAGTACCTAATGTTATTATGGCTAGCTGAGAGAGATGGATAGATTGTTAGAAATAGCCAGCTCTCTAGTGGTGTATAAAACTCAACGTGTTTTGGTGTCAATTGGACTGATTTTGGTAGAACAAGCCACACTTTTGGCATATAGTCTGCTGCCTATCCATTAAGTTTTTAGCTGCGCCTCCATTGCAATGAGTGAAGCTGGGTGGAACCATTATTCACAAAATGGTATCATATCAGTTGCAGAAATTGGCTGTTGACGGGCAATGCCTGTGAAAAGGAAAACCATGGGCAACATTTTTTGGCCAACTTTCAACGCTCAGTTGCCCAGTTGCTCGGGTTGCTGGTCGTTGGTCAGCTGCATAGAGAATGAATGGCAACTTCTGGCAACTGGTCAACCAAATCGCTTGCTGTGTGAACGGGGGGTAACTCACAGATCTAGCGGGTACTCTTGGGTCTGTCGGGCTCACAGTGTATTAGCACCAGCTAAACAGCAGCATAGTAAGCCTTATTGGCAAGTAGCTTGCAATTTCCCAGCAGCAGTTCTGTCATTACAGCATTGAAGTCCCAGTTGGCCCAGAGTTGATCGGGGTCAACAACATGTTTAACGTTGCCAGTGAGAATGTTTCCTACCCCACTATAACTCAGCCAAGGCACTGGGCGAGGTGTGTTACTCATTCTTTTGTTTGACGTATGACAGAGGGGATGGAGTTGTGTCCCTGTGGTGTGTGGACACCTGAAGACGGAGGATCTTTTTAATTTGTAGACAAGCACTTTTTGGCTGTGTGGGAAATGGAAACGTTCACACGCGGATTCATTGGAAGTCAGATGAATGCGGTTTTTTTTTTTTTACTGTGTAGTTGTTGAACTGACGCATTTGCACTTTGAGGGGAAATGGCCGGGGTGAAATGGCAAAAAGGCAAATGCGGTGCGCGCTCGCTTCCTGTCGTTTGCATAGAAAATGTGCGTGGCTTGAGTTTTTCGCAGGAGAGGAACGAACAGGTCCGCTTAAACTTAAACTGTCCTTGCCCGAGCAGACAGGGATATTAGGATTACTGGCAGCGAGCAGCAGTGCAGCCCCGGGGCAGGAGCAGGAGCGGCAGTGGTGGTAGAGGAACTGCCCCGTCCTGTGGAGGCGGTCATGTTTACGGCGTGCTCCAATCTCCAAGCCCCCCCCTCCTCCCCCCCCATGACTGTCCCGACGCTCCCACCCGGCGCGCATCACCCCCCCCCCCCCCCACCCCCCACCCCCCCTCCGCTTTATTCGCCTGCCTCCTTCTCACTGGCCTGCGCGCTGCCCTGTAATCCTTCTCCGCAGCCTCGGGGGCGTGGCCGCTCCTGTGCGTGGACGTGTGTGTGTGTGTGTGTGTGTGTGTGTGTGTGTGTGAGAGCGCGCATCAACGGCTCCTCCTGACCTTTAAAGTGTGTATGTGTGTGTGTGTGTGCGCGCGCGTGTGCGTTCGCGTTCGCGTAAGCGCCTCCTGACCTTCATTGTGCGCACGCACGATTGCGTTTCCGCGCGTGAACCGAGACGCGGTCCGTCGGTGTGGGGGGGATGAGTCGGGGGGGGTAACCTCACGCGGCATAAGGACGGGGTATTACCAGCCGCCAGTCAGTGCGCGGGGATGGGGGGGGGGGGAGGGGGGGGTTAGCCGGGCCATGGCCGCCGCCGCCGCTGATCCGCCGCTGATCCCCAGCGTCCGCGTTCGGCCCCCCCGAGCGGATCGGGGCCCGGCTGACCGGGGGCCGTTTTTGGTGGAGAGCGCGCGCGGGGTGACCGCTGTCGGGACCCGCCCCGGCGTCGGGGCTGCCGCTTACCGTCCGCACGCCCGCTCGGATCCCTGCGGCCTGCGAGACGAGAGCGGCGTGGATTACTTTAGGCCGCAGACGGACGAGGAGAAAATAAACATGGCCCCTACATACGCTCTGCGTTTTCCTTCTCGAGCACGGGCAGCCTCGTCTCGGTGACGAACGAACGTCGTCCTGCTTTTGAGCTTAAATTTGCCATTGATCGCACAGAACTGTGGGAAGAAAGCCTGACGGTGAAATTTTCAAGCCCTGCATCCGCAACAGGGTTTCAGTTTATTATGTTCCGCCCCGCTTCTCACTACACAGACAATGTTCAGGAAGTGGCAAAAAAAAAATGTTCTCCAGCCTTACATAAGAATCTGTGGTGGATTGGGAGGTCTGGATATCACTGTCTGCTTTTGTTTTTTTGTTTTTTGAAACGAGCGCTCGCGATACATTTGTGTGAGCCAGACGGCGCTCACAAAGGTGATAAACCTAATCCGATTTTAGCGCAAGGGCCTTGCATTTTTCCTGATCAACTTGAGGAAATAGTGCAGTAACTGTTATGGCGACAGTTACAGTTAGGATGAGCTTCCGGATCCCCTGAATCACGCAGGTATTAATGTATTTATTTATGACCAGGCTGCCGCCGGTGAGGCGCGCTGCTCCCTCTCCGTGGGAGGCTGCAGGAATGCGTCTGGCCCCCAAGGTGACAGAAGCAGACGCTCGGGGGCAGGTCTGCGCAGATCTGAGGGGATTGCAGCTAAGCGCATTACGCCAGGGGGGCTGCGACTGCCGCGGCTAGGACATGCTAATCAGCCGGGCCAGCGCAGTCCAGCCGGGGCTGCTTGAGCTGTGTCTGCGTTCCTGTTTGAGTGGCTAAAATCACACCCCCCACCCCCCCACAATACCCCCATCCCTCCCTCTAACAGAAACATTACCTCACTTCCTGTTTTGGGGGGGGGGGGGCTTGCCGTGCAGGGGGTGGAGGGCGCTGTTTCGCAGCAAAACACTGCTGCACTCCTGCAAGGCGTCGTCACTGTCTGAGTAAAAAATAAATGCACTGTGCGTGTACGGGGTTAAAAAAATAATAATAGTAATAGTAACTAAGAAAGTAAAATCGACATTGGCAGTTTGTCTCATTTTTTTGTCCCGGAGGAACAGGCATTTTGGCGTCTCCCCCGCACCGACGGTTCGTTGCTACGGGCGCTGCAGCCTTTGCCAGGTCGTTTCCATGGCTGTGGCTCTGGTAACTTCTCCTATCTGAAGGCGAACGGGCGTAATCCCTGCCTGCCTGCCCGCCCCTCCCCCCACTCCCACAATGCACTGCAGTGGCAGGCAAACAAATGATTAGGCACACTTCTTCCCGAGGGGGCCTGCTTGCTCCGGGGACCTGCGTTTCAGGAGTCCTCCCCTACTTTTGAGACAATGCCCGGGCGCTGAACCAGTCAGGGAACGACACGGATGTGCCTTTTGTCGGCCGTCCAAAAAAAACAATTGGAAAAAAATTACCAAGAAAAAATGCTGGCGCACTGTGCCTCCATGAAGGGCATGTGACCACAGCAAAACATATGTGATGAAATTGCACTGAATGTCTGTACAAAATGCCTTGCCCATGGACAAAGAAAAGATGCCCCGTTTGGAAGTGTAATAAGAAAATGGGGGACAAATAAATTGGGGACAAAGAAATTAAGTGCAAACTAAAAATAAGCCATTATCTTATATCTCAAGCGACACAGGAGCTAACATAACTAACAAACAAGTCTAAAGTATATGCATTGATGTTCATTGATGTTTTAAAATGTTACTATAAAATGCACTTAATTTGTCTAATTTAAATAAAGAACTAGATTGGGGTGGCAGGTATGCCATCTGCCAGGCTGTGGCATGCCCCATACCTAAACAGCACTGAGAGTTCGGCACTTTTTAGGGTTCCCTACAGGAATGACCACAATCACAACAGACACTCAGCCCTTAAGAACATTAACTTCTGTGCCTTCTGACGTCATGTAAACACATAAGATTCAGATACAGCCTCGCACGTCCACACAACAAAGCCCCAGATTTGTGTTATTTTCCGCTTTCCTGCCGATTTTGTCATCACGAATGCTGCAGTCCCGCAATCAGATATTCTCCCAATTAATTGGACATTTAGCTACATCTGACAATAACAACATCTGACCAGAGTAGTCTGAACGAAGCAGACAATTGCAGGATACTTGGATACACAGGCAAAATGGACATATAAGGCACGTGATGTCATTTGAGCCATTCAGAATCCTTTTGGATAAAATACAGCCACACGTTAAAGAGGTTTGGTTTTGGTATTTTGACCAGGTTTAAGATGGTCAGAAATTTTTGTTTTAACCGCTATCCAATAAGAATGATGATTGGACACTCAAGCTCATTGGTGTGATTGCAGAAGCATTTGTTTAGATGAGCGTATGCAGATGTTTTCGTTTTTATTTATTTCCTTGCTGTAGCCTGATTGTTACCTCTAGTGTATACAGGCAATTTTGCTTTTTTATGGTGAAAACATTTTTGTTGAATTTTGCTTTCTACAGTACGTTTGGTCATAAATGTAATCTGCAGAAATCAACACCTGACAATTATCAATGCTTAATTTTCATAAAATGCAATTAACAGAGACATTTTCACTGCATAATATTATCGAAGTAATACCTAGCAGCTAGCATGCGTAGAGAGAAAGTTAGTGTTGCCCTCCAAGTAATGGGGTTCTGTTTGTCCCTACCTCTAGTCACCTGCCTCCTCTGGTGTCTCTACCTGTCCATGTTGTTTATTTAGTTCATTTAGCACATGTCTTTATAATATGTGTACTGCTGTTCATAAATAGTTGTTCCCAAAAATGTGAACCATAAAAGGAAACTGGCTACTCTCACACCTTCTGATTTCACACTTGCAACCAAGGCAACGGTGTTGATGTAGAACTGGTGTAATGGTACTTTTAGGTGCACGCCGGAGGCCATCAAAACCCGCCCTTGTTGGGAGCACTCTGCGGACGCTTGAGGGGATGCAGCTGGCGGCACCTTTGACCGGCTCGGCTAATTTCACCTCAGTTCGCCGAAAGTCTTCTGTCCGAACTCAGTGTGCGACGTGTCTGTCCTCTGACTGGCCGATCGCTTCATGAATATTCAGCAGTGAGGCGACGGACGGAGCACGGTTTTCTTCCGGAGCTGTCCGGAGGGCTCGGGGGAAGGGAAGCTGCCTTTTGTAAACAGCCCACCTTTGTCTCCTCGTTCTGGCCGGGGGGGGGGGGGAGGGGGGGGGCGGGGGGCGGGGGGGGGGGGTTTCTGACTGAAAGGCACCCTGCAATCCATTAACCTTTGTGCATTCACTGAGCAGGTGCTGTTAACAACGTGTCACTGGATTGTGTTTGTTTTTCAATGCGCTCACTTGTGGTACAGGAAGTGTTGTGTGTGTGTGTGTGTGTGTGTGTGTGGCGGGGGGGGGGGGGGGGGCGGGGTCACATGTTTTGTTGTGTTTCAGATTTGTACCATGGTGCAAATTTCTCAGGGTTCCATTCAACCAAAAAAACAAATTAAAGCCTTTTTTTTTTACATAGCTTACACACAGCGTAGCAACGGATGTGTATGTATGCATGCATGTGTGTGTGTGTGTGTGTGTCCATATATATGTATATACATACAGTATATGCATATTCAACATTGGCTGGAAAAGGCTCTCCCTTGGGGCCTATTTCAGCTCCTCCCCAGTGTTAAGGCTATCAGTGTTGAGGCTGCTGGTGATGTGTTCAGAGCAGAGGCCTGGTCCTTCTAGGCTGTGGATGTTGTTGCCTGTGGGTGTGGGGACTCCTGCATCTCCGCTTGCAACACTAAGGCTGCTGTTGTTTACTTGCCCCCCCCCCCCCAGCCCACCCCCCCCTCTTTCTGCTTCAACGCGGGCACAGATTATGCTGCAACCCTCAAACCCAAAAACTGGCTGGGCACCAAAATAAATGGAGTGAGAAAGAAAGAGACAGAGAGCGAGGGAGGGAGGGAGGAGGGGAAGCGTGGTGGAAGAGCACGAAAACAGGATGTCGTAACTGGAGTCATGGGGGGGGGGGGAAGGGGGGGAGCAGCAGCAGCAGTTGGGAAGGCAGTGTATCTGGGCGGGAGATACGGCTGCCGTCTCCGTGCCGACGGACATCCTGATTGGCCCAGAGGCTCGAACCCTGCGTGCTTGTCTTTCAGTTCACCCGATGGTGGCGGAAATGGAATTTTGTAGAGCAAGAAGACGGAGATAGATAGATAGATAGATAGATAGATAGATAGATAGATAGATAGATAGTTTATTTGTCCTTAAGGAGGAAATTATTTTCCACAGTAGGTGCACAAACAAGTAAGACATACAGAATTATACAGAATTATACAAAACACAGGATTTACAGGAACACTTAATTACAGAGGCTCGCACAACGGAGACAAAGGCACGGACTGACACTCTGCACAGAGAGGAGGCGATCGCGATATGAAGCGGCGTTGTGCATGAAGCCTGATTTACTCGGTTGCGATTGGCTGAATCTGTGTGATGCGTTATGATCTGAAATCACTTTAATCACAGAGTCAGAATCTCACCTCAAGCCCGTCCCTGACATGTAGCTACATGGTACCACTGTCTTTATAACGGGTGCTGTGGGATTTTAAATTGCTGCAAGTGATTAGGATGCTAGGATAACTTAATCTGAAATGGTGTTTGGTCTCTCCAGGGTAAATGTATACGATAGCTAGTGCTAAGTCCCGTGCAAAATGAAGCGTCTTTGGACTTCAACAATGAGGCGGATCTTAAAAACAGAACTGCTATATATACATTGTGCCCTTGTTGTTATTTTTGTTTACAGCACATTTGAAAAGATTAGCAAGCGTTCCGCTTTGAGCTCTCTGCAAAGGGTCCGCTGAGGAAACCTAGCCGTGTAGCTGCAGAAGCCCGGTGCAGGACATGCACGCTGTCAGGATTAAATGGGGGGAAAAAAGCATCCATATCAACAGGCTCGGTTCACCTTGTCTTCGTAAACGGCGTGTGATTAGCCTGCCTCCGGAGGGCTGTTTGCGCTTGTCAGGCGGCCGTCCCCGCGCCGCGAGCTGCAGGCACGCCCGTCTCCTCCTCTCGCCCGGAGTTTGGCAGCTGGCGAGCGGGCCCGCGACCGCACAAAGGCTGACACCTGTCCCTCTCACCTGAGCAGGGAGGCTGGGGGGAAGGGCGTGGACAGAGGGCGTGGCAGGACAGCTGGCTAACCCATATTAGGGGAAAGTGCACGAGCCTGTGCATCCTCAGTACAGGGGTTGCTTGAATTAATATGACTTTGAATCCTCCCCCCCCCCCTTTGCGTGCTGCATGGTCGGTCTTCTGCTGACAGCAATCATGCCCCTCCCCCTGCCCCCCCCCCTCCTCCCCCCACCCCTTTCCCCGCCCCTGGCACAGGTGAAAGATGCTGATGCCAAAGAAAGGCGTGAGTAACTGTTCCCCGGGGGGGGGGGTATTTGTGCCTCTGTCAGCTGTTTTTGGGAGCGCTTCCCCGTGCGCTGATGCTGTCTGTGGAGCGGGAGGCTAACGCGGTCTGGGCCCGCTCCGCACGCAGCAGCGAGCGGCACCGGGGTTCTGGAGCGCTTAGCGCTCGGCGTTTAGCGCCAGGGCGCTCGTCTCCCGGACCGCGGCCGCCGGGCCCCTTTAAGGAACCGGGGGTTCTGGAGCAGGCCCCGCCCCGGTGTGGGGCGCGCTGCTTGGTGAAGCTTCGCCGGTATCCTCTCTCTCGGTGGGGGTGGGGGGGGGGATTCGGTTAGCGGTGTTTGGTCTGCGCGTGCGCGTGCGTGTGTGAGGGACGGGACGGGATGAGCGGGCCCGGGCAGCGGCGCTCCGGAGGCTGGGCTTCGGGAGACAGGAGCGCCGAATCGGCACCGGGAGCCCTACGGCGTTCTCGCGCCCCAGAGCCGCGCTGCCGCAGTGGAACGAACGGGGCCCGCAAAGCGGTCAGGAAATCCCCGGGCGGTTTCGCGAAAAATGTTTTTCTTTTTCTTTTCTCTCTCATCTTTCCCCCCTCCCTTCCTCCCTCTCTCTCTCTCTCTCTTTCACCCGCGTTGACCTTGTAGGTTATTTTATGCTTTCCCTCTCCTCGCCTGTTACTTAAGTCACTTGATGTCCGAAGATGAGTTCTTGCATAGAAGAAAGACTTGTCCTTCTCTCAGAAGAGTCTGTTCTGCTTTGTTCAGTGATGACATCAGAAGCGAGCCCAAAAGTTATTGATAGCGACAGGGGTCGAGAATGCGTTTCAGAGGATCGCATGCTTTCTCCAATGGAAACAATCCATGTTTCTTACATATTTTTGTTGGGCGAGGCTTTAGATGAGGCCAAAATTTATCTGCGATGCTCCTACAACAATTTCTTTGCCCGCTGCTGTTATAAATATAATTAATTTTACGTTTCATTTTTTGAGCTGGATAAATGTCCCCACTGCAGATTTTGATGCTGTTGATCGGAGTTTCCCTTTGCAGTTTTTCAGCAAGAGTCCTGACGCCTCAAATTTTGATACAGGTGGTTTAGGGTGTGAATTCCTGTCTTGATTCCTGTCACTTCATGCACTGCTGTTGACGGTTAAAGTCAACATCTTACGGTTCTTCTGCCCACTTGTGGTTTTGATTAAGTCAATAATTATTTACAGTTTTCCAGTAGGCCCACCTGATGCCTTAAACAGTGTACCCGTCAAGTCTTATTTGCTGCGTCAGAGAGTGTTAATGGTAAATGGTAAATGGACTGCATTTATATAGCGCTTTTATCCAAAGCGCTTTATAATTGATGCCTCTCATTTGCCAGAGCAGTTAGGGGTTAGGTGTCTTGCTCAAGGACACTTCGACATGCCCTCCTGAGCTATGTCGCCCCTGTTACTAATAACCATGCTCCATGAAGGCCTGGATAAGGAAATAAGGAAAAATATTATATTTTAACGCAATGTATAGTTCTTTTTAGAATGTTTCATCGGACATAGCAAAGCTAATGGCCCATTAGCCTGCTCTACATTAAGATGTATCATATGTGTTGTGTGTTGTGATGCACTGTTATTTTCAAAATGCCATCAATTGACTTTGCTTGTGGACCAAATTTAACAATCAAATGTTACAGTTTTAACAGTAACCAGTTTCATTTAGCCCCACTTATCAATAAGCAAATTTGTCCATAATTAGAATTTTATGCTGAAGGGAGTTGAAGGGCTTCACAATTTCCAAATAAGATCTTCTTTGGATTTTTGCAGTTTGGGAAGATAATCATAAGTGCCTTGATCTGAACTTGAGCTTGTTCAGGTTTTAAAGAAAGCGAGTTTTACGATCTCTGAGATCAAGAGAATTTTCTTTGGGTCCGAGCCAGCCATTTATTTTTCTTTCTTGCTGTCTGTTTCTGTTTCATCTTGACTTAACGCCGTCATGGTGTATCCTGATTGGTTGTCCTAATATTGAATCACATGCATTTTCAGTGGACTTGAACTCTCACGGACCAGTGCACACAATCGGGATTGCATTTTCACTGTAGCTTCCAGTACTTCACCCAGAAAGGGAAGCTTGTTCAACGTGGGAATTTGCTTAGTCATTTACAGTACATTTTTCAGACATGTCGTTGTACTGATGCAACCTTCCCCCAAATCCATTCACAGAAAATTTCTCCACCCGCTGACACGGTGCCCTGTTTATTTACCACTCGCAGTCTGAAAAGTGATCGTCCGCGTTTGTGTTTAATTCAGTTACGCCGTTAGTGGCTCCCTTTCCCTCGGACAGATAAGAACGAGAAACGCTGCTCTCGTCGAGCGAGGCGATCGATGTCTTTTAATCCAGTTAGCGCTTGGCTGGCGGGAAGGCCGGAGGGGGGCGCGGTGCGGGGGGCACGGGTCCGGAGAGCCCCGGCAGGCGCCCGCCATCCGCGCGCGGCGATCCTCGGCCTCCTCCTCCGCACGCCGCCCACGTCGGCGGGATTCTCTCTCTCTCTCTCTCCTCTCTCTCTCTCTCTCTCTCTCTCTCTCTCTCTCTCTCTCTCTCTCTCTCTCCTCTCTCTCTCTCTCTCTCTCTCTCTCTCTCTCTCTCTCTCTCCCTCCTCTCTCTCTCTCTCTCTCTCTCTCTCTCTCTCTCCCTCTCTCTCTCTCTCTCTCTCTCTCTCTCTCCCTCTCTCTCTCTCTCTCTCTCTGCCTCTCTCTCTCCCCCTCTCTCTCTCCCCTCTCTCTCTCTCCCTCTCTCTCTCTCTCTCTCTCTCTCTCTCTCTCTCTCTCCCCCTCTCTCTCTCTCTCTCTCTCTCTCTCTCTCTCTCTCTCTCGCCGCTCGCGTGCGGAAGAGGCCCTTTTGTGTCGGCGGCGCGCCGGTCCGCCGCGCTCTGGAGGCCGCCGCGTTCTCTCCGCCCGACGAGCTGAGAAAGGCTGTCGCCCGCCCATTGTTCCCCCCCCCCCTTCGGCGGGGCTGGTGGGAGGGGAACGGTGATACCTGGCGGCCCCCCGCCGCCGTCCCGCCCCGTGTAACGGAACCCCCGCCGATGGAGAGATAGCGGGATTCGGAACACCGGAGAGCTTTGTGGGACCAGGGCTTTGTCTCGTCCGGCGCAAACCAACACTGCCTCGTCCGCCTGAGGTTTATTCACGGCGCTCCTCCCGCCACACACACACACGCACACAATGTCAGTCAGAGGCATGCTGGGATAGAGGGGAGGAGTCACGAGTGTCCCTGTGTCCCCCTTTTTAAACTAGCGCTGTTTAAACTTTAACGAACCTCTCCCAGCACTCGACACTTCATCACAGTGCCACGGAGAGCTCCGCTGTCAGCGCTCGCCGTGAGGAACGGCATCGACGAGCTCGGCCGCACCTCCTTTTGCTTTCTGTCTGGCTTCGCTCTATTTCTCTATTTCTCCTCCCCCCCCCCCCCCCCCCGCCGTCCACCCTGCAGTAATCTGCTGCCTGAGAAACAGAAACAGCTGTGTGATTGTGTGGCTGTGTGACTGTGTTCCTTCAGCCGGTCACGATTCTGCCTCATCTCGTTTCCCGCTCGGGGCTCTGGTTTTAGCTGCGTGTCTCCCCCCGCTGCGGGGTGCGCTGGTCCCTCTCCACGCTGCGTGCCGCACCCCTGCCGTACCCCTGGCCTTATGGCCGCACCCGCTCTGTGGAAGCAGGGAAAGCTCAGCTTCAGCGAGGTCGGGCGTGGCTGGGCGAAGCTGGGCGAGGTTCAGAGAGCTTCAGTAAGGTTCACTGAGGTTGGGGGAGGTCGTACGAAGTTCACTGAGGTTCATTGAGGTTGGGTAAGCTTGGGTGAGTTTTGGGTGAGGGGTTGGGTGAGGTTCAGTGGGGCTTCAGTGATGTTGGGTGCATACAGGTGGTAGTGGGTGATGTTGGGTAAGCTTGGGTGAAGTTGGATGAGGGTTGGGTGAGGTTCAGTGTGGCTGGGTAAGTTTGGGTGAGGGGTTGGGTGAGGTTCAGTGATGTTGGGTGCATACGGGTGGTATTGGGTGCAGTTGAATGATATTGGGTGAGGTTGGGTGAGGGGTTGGGTGAGGTTCAGTGGGGTTGGGTAAGCTTGGGTGAGGTTGGGGGAGGTTTGGGTGAGGTTCAGTGTTGTTGGGTACAGTCAGGTGGTATTGGGTGAGGTTGGGTAAGCTTGGGTGAGGTTGGGGGAGGGGTTGGGTGAGGTTGGGTGAGGTTCAGTGATGTTGGGTGAGGTTCAGTGGGTTTGGGTAAGCTTGGGTGAGGCTGGGTGAGGGGTTGGGTGAGGTTCAGTGGGTTTGGGTAAGCTTGGGTGAGGCTGGGGTAGGTCCTGCATTAAACGTGCTGCAGCACATTTTAAACACACAGCCGAAGTCTCATTTGCAGCCTCGTGCTCTTCTTCGCTGAGCTGCAGACAGGCCAGCAGTGCTCAATGGCAGAGTCGCTCACAGCAGGTTGCCATGTAGTGATATTGAACAGCACAGGAGCGGGGGAGGGGGGTGGACACAGGGCTGTGGAGGGGAGGGTGGAGCCTGGTTTTTCAGCAGTGACAGGGTGTGGAGGAGGAGGAGGGGAGGGGGAGGGATTTGTGCTTGGCAACCCCAGTCGCGCTGCCGGAGAAGAATCCCACTCTCATTATAGCCCTGATTAGCCAGGGCGGGGGGGGGGGGGGGGGGGGGGGGAGGAGGATGGGGGGGGGTGAGAAAGGGCTGGCTGCTGGGCTCTGATAGCCGTGCCGCGGTGCGTCAGCGAAGCTGCTGTCAGCCCCCCTCTGATTGGCCAAGGCTGCTGGTGTCATCGTGCCCAGCTTCTTGCGTCATTGGCCTCCGTGCTGCAGAGGTGTCGGCACAGCGCGTCCTCATAAAAAATGTTTAAAAAAAGAAGGGAAAAACCTTCGGTCAAGATCCTGCAGGACTGGCGGGGGGGGGGGGGGGGGGTGTGTCAGCACAGGCCGGAGAAGGAGAAGGCCGGCATCTCCATGGCCTCAGTGTTTTGCAGTGGACCGCTGCCCAATGCCTCGGCACACTTAAGTGAAGCCGGCTTCTCCTTCCACTGTTTATTATGCCGAAAGCCTGTGACGTGCAGCACGGACGGGAGCTCCACAGTCTCACGAAAAAAGGGACGAGCATTTTCCTGAGCCCTTTCAAGCGGCCAGATCGGATGACGGGGAGCTGATGTTTTCATTGCTCCGCACGTATTGGATGCTGGTGCTTTGAACCAGGGCGCGCGTGGAGGAAAAAACAAGCAAGCGGGCGTGGGATGGAGGCCACAGGGCCGGCCCGTGTCTGCTAGCCTCGCTGTGAACTTTACCTTTCCAGGCCTGTGATGTCACAGTGCCCCACCATCGGCGCTGCAATGTTCCGATGACACTTGGTTGCCATGCCAGCAGTACAGACGCCCCCATGAGAAGGCAAGCTCGCTGTACTCTTCCATATAATAACAGCTATTTATATCTGTTTGACGGCCCAGTTTGCTGGAGGGGAAAGCAGAAAAAAGATGGTGGAGCGGGCTGGCTGATGTCTGACAGCCTGTGTGAGGACAATGACTAGAAGAGAGAATTATATACCGAATTATTTTATGGTGCAGTTTGTGATTTCTGTCTCATGCTGTACTCTTTCTGAGATTGCTGTAGTGAGAGACAGCAAAAGAATTTTGGTGGTGTTGTCTTTGTTTTGGTGACAAAAGGGGTTGTTCCACAGGGGGCCAATGAAGTAGAGCAGACTTCTTGTGGTGTCTGCATGTATGTACGTGTGTGCCTATATGTGTGTATGTTTATATACTGTGAGTTCATAACGTTTGGGATAAAGACATATTTTCTCTTGATTTGGCTCCGTACTCCACAATTTTAGATTTGTAATGAAATAATTCACATGTGGTTAAAGTGCACATTCTCTGATCTCATTTAAGGGTATTTTTTATACATTTCTCGCCATGTATAAACAATACTTTTTTATGCATTGTCCCCCCATTTCAGGTACCATAATGTGTGGGGCAAATGGCTTAGTGCTTATTAATCAGGTGTGTTCAATTGCTCCTCTAGTGCAGGTATAAGAGAGCTCACTGTATCTGGTTTTGATTCTAGCCTTTTGATTGCCTTTGGAGTCTGTTATGGCCTTTCTTCCCGGACATGTGGTATGTGTATATATACTGTACATAAATACACGTTGCAAGAACAGCTAAATGTGCAAAATGTTGTCAAGAAAGGCATTAATCTAAGTCTCTTATAGTGGTCAGGACTTTTTCAGTATTATCTCAGGCTGCCGGTTGCAGTTTATCTGTTCAAAGTTAAGTTCAAAGTTTTTACCCACACAAAATACACATAATTTAAGATCTAATACTGGACTGCATTTCAAGGTACCTAATGTGCGGACAGAAGCCGGCAAGAGGAGTCTTTTTTTATTATGGCCCCTGGTCTTGGAATGCGCTGCAGGTTAAGCTCAATCTTGGCACACTCATTTCCTTGGCTGCCTATAAAAAAAAATGTTAGAAATCTTAACTGGTAGTTGCACCTGTTTTAATACTTAATCCGTCATGTCATGCTGGCTACATGTATGCATCTCTGTCATTGTGTTTGTGTATGTATCTTTGCATGACCCCTAATAGTCGTGTCTGCTTTGTACTGTATTGCATTTTATTTTCATGTGCTGTTTCTCCTTGCAATATCTTTTAACTGAGCTGCCCTCTTGGCCAGGTCTCCCTCGTAAAAGAGATTCTGTCTCAATGGGACTCTCCTGGTAAAACAAAGGTTAAGTAAAAATTCATTTGCAACGACTCTGCTGCGTTTTTACACAACAGCATGTGTGCAGCATGTGGCTGCTTGAAAAATGTGGCTCGCAGGCAGTGCCGCTGGACCGCTGCAGCCGTCGTGAGATGTGTCCCCTGCAATAAAAGATAAGGATCTCTAATCCTGAAAGTGGCCATTGTTGGGATGGGATGGGAACGTGTCTCCAGGAGCGATGGTATCTCGGGGAGTGACGGGCGGTGAGGTTTTTGCCCTTTGTGAGATCCAGATTTAGATGGGGCCTCTGTTCCAGAACGGCGCTTTTAAGCTGAGCTTGTCAAACGTCAGACCTTTAATGCGACGGGGTTGGAATCGGATGCTCTCCGCTCCATCAAGCTGACTGATTCTGATGAAATCGAGAATTTGACCTCCCTCTTCGGGGGCATGCCTGATGGGGATGGACTGAAAAAGAATTTGCATTAACCGTGACACTAGGGACTTGAACCAGGCCTGTGCCGCACTACATCTGTGTGTTTCCTGCACGGGCACCTCCTTTTTGTAAAGATGAACACCACATGGCTTCTATTTGTGATAAACCGCTCTTTCTCACTTCAGACCCAATAGCTGGAAGACGCTACCCACAATGCGCCTTGATCACACAGGGGATTTCCTCAGCAGGCAACATCAAGGTCTCTCCCCTAGCCAGAGTTCTGCTAACTTCAGGGGACCTTGAAGCTGCAATGCCATTTGGTTCACCTTCTTTGTCAGGGGAGGCCTGGTTGTCTTTTCAGTATCTCAATGATTTTCCCCCTGACATTCAGGAAGTTTTAAGGGTGCATTATGTAGGATTTTGCGATCCTTGTAGACTCTGTGTTTGTGAACCCCACTCACACCTCCTTCATCCTCAACCCTAACCACACGTTCGTTGAGGACACACCCTCGAGCGCGGCAAGCAAATATCAAGCGAAGAGGTGAGGGGGTCAGGGATATCGAAAATAGCATTTTTGCCACGTGAATAATTCCATATAAATGGTAACAGTAATTAGTCAGTGTTATAACAATCTATACACTGAATGAATGCACCCCTTAGTGCATGGGAACATCATATGGTAGCTACTCTGTAGTGCCGGTGCAGCTATTTAGTGTTTTCCTCATTTGGTATTTAGCTATTCTAGGCCCTGTTTCAAAAAGCAGGATTACCGAGTTAGCTGGATAACTACTGCAGTAAAACTCAGAACCCTCCCAAATCTGGAACATGGACTTAAAAAGAGCTGTTCTGGGCTGTACTCCACGCACTTCCAGCTAACTCAGTAATCTGCTTCCTGAAATAAACCCCCTGGACATTTAGTTATAATTGGGATATAAACACGGAATCGCGTGTGGAACATTAAACAACATTAGCAGCCCTTAGGTCAATCATACTGTTACTAGCTAATATACGTGTAACGTTAATGATTTTACCATGAAGTTATCCCATAGTCTTTTCAAAGTCGATAGCAATGCATGCCGTATCAAATTAATTTCCGCTTGATATAAATAAATGCAGGTGAATTATCCAGCTAGCTATGTTGCAACTATAAAGAGTAACAGCAGTTCCCATGGGGGGGGAAGACATCTTGATGGAAGAACAGGATTTGATGCAAAAGCTACCCAACCTTGGGCATCTAGCTGCATAAGGCAGACTGACTAGCTGAAAGCAATGCTTGCAGGTCTAACCGAAAACGGGCCAGATCCCCGTCACATTTTCATCCCCTGCAGCTGACTAAAAGTAACTTCAAGGCTGGCTGTAGTTTTTGAACGAGCCCTTGTCGCCTTGTCTTTTTGCTTCGCTGTGTCCGGGCTTCTTAGCATCTGCTGTCGCAGCAGCTGACTTGCAACCAACAGTTTGTCGGAATCTGATCCAAAACCACAGCCTCTGTAGCCACGCCCACCCCTCCCCACACAGAAAAGAGCACCGCGTCCAGAAACGTCCCAAACACATTTACAAGTAAAAGGTACACAAATTTGAGTAACATCTGTAAAGACTGAGATTGCCAGTGCATCAGTGCATCATAAATAGATATGCCTCTACATAGTTATAATATTGTCAAATAAAAAATCCTGCACGGAATGCCTTTAAGAAAAAAAGAAGAGAGAAAGCGAGGGGAATTTGTTTTTTAACCTCTGCGAAAGGTGTGAGATTGTAGTCACGCTGACCTTCTGAGATTGGTCGTGGTCACTTTCCCACGACCTTGGATTGGTCCTAAATAGGTATCTTAGTCTGAGAACTGGCCACTCCAGATCGCTGTTGGTGATATTCTGAGTAATCTGAGACTCATCTTGACTTGTAAAGCAGCTCTAGGGTTCTCTTTGGCTTTGCCCGTCCAGCTCATACCTTTATCCCCTGCAGGCCTGCAGGCAATGTCTTCACAGCGGCTCTCACCAGTCACGATGAGTGACTCAGGAAAAGGAATGGGCTCCTGGTAGCCAAATTCTTGCAACTTGCAATCGTTTCTGATATTCCTTACCTCTTTGCCTGCCCCTCCCTCATTTTCCTCTGTGTTCTGTCGCCACCTGCAGGTGAAGCTGGTGAGTTACATCTGCAAGCAGCTGCAGTGCAAACAGAAAGTGCCGGAAAGCGAGAGGCCCCAGGCTCTGGAGGGCTACCCGCGGCTAGGGGACTGGCTGCGCACCATCAACCTGCGACCTGAACTTATAGAGGTACGGTGTGTGTGTGCGTGTGTGTGTGTGTGTGTGATCGCGTGTGTGTGTGTTGCACGCGCACGTGTGTGTGCCTGTGTCTGTGCGTGCGTGCGTGCGTGTGTGTGATCGTGTGTGTGTGTGCCTGTGTCTGTGCACGCGCGCGCTCGTGCTTGTGTGTGTAAGAATGTTGCTTCCTGTTATTGGCGTATTTCATTGAGAGATGAAGTATCATCCCTAGAAGTGTCAACAGTGCTCTGTCACTAATGGAAAACACAAAAAGGGCTGTCATGGTAAAAGCTTATATAACTAAATATGCGTATGAATATCACTGTGTCTTTGTACGTGAGTCTGTGTGTCTGCTTGTGTGTTAATTAAATACAGTGTCTATGAGAGTGTACTCATTTCAGCCCTCTGTAGCACGGCTGTTGTTAATGTTTTGCGTTTGTCGGTGAGAGGTCTCGCTGGTCAGTCGGGGTCTTGTTTGCTGTTATCTGTGAGTGCCTCCGGGGAGGGAGGGCGAGCTGGCTGCCCCGACAGGATAATCAGGCGAGCGGAGCGCGTTCCCACTACAGGAAACCACCCCGGAGGGCTGAATGCTTGTCCTGGGTCAAAGAACAAAGATTTGCGTGAGTCATGGGAGGACCTCCAGAATGTGACGTCTTTTGGGGCCAGTGATGTTCGCCTGACACAAGTGAATCAGTGAGCCATTGACTCAGTCAGCGTATGTCTCGGTGACAGCACAACTTCTCTTTCGGTATGATTTTTCGCACACGTACAATTATGCAGTTTACCGTTCCCGCACATCATACTGGCCAGTCCCTGCCTGAATGGCAGATCTTTCAGAAAAAAAAAGAAACGGTGTTTATGGAATTGCCTGTTTCAGGCAATTAACTCTCTCTGCCTCTATCTTGCGACCGCACGCCAAGCGTGGGTTTGGCCCGTGTGTGTTTATATACAGGGAAGAAGAGCGCACAAGATGGAAAAAACATCGCTTTGATAGAGCCCTTCCCTGAAGTGAGGTCACTGCGCTCCCCAGTGGTCGGCTAGAGGAACTGCAGCGAACAGTGGCCCTGTTCGTCTGTGTCTCTGTCCCCTCCGTAAACACAAGCAGGGAAACAGCCAGGCGAGAGACAAAAAAAAGCATTCCTATCTCATGTGTGAGACAGAAAGGACCTAGTGCTTTGCGTGTGTGTGCGTGTGTGTGTGAGAGAGAGAGGGAGAGAGAGAAAGATATTTGTTGAGTCAGCTGACTGTCAGAAGGCTGTCTGTTGAGTGTGGCAGCGGGGGGCATGCAGTGAGCACGGCCCTGGCCTGAGGTGCCGTCATCTGCTGCGATCCTGTGAACCATGCCGAGGAGACCCCACAGCACTGTGAGCTCAGACCAACACCCCACAGCACTGTGAGCTCAGACCAACACCCACAGCACTGTGAGCTCACTCCAGCACCCACAGCACTGTGAGCTCAGACCAACACCCCACAGCACTGTGAGCTCAGACCAGCACCCACAGCACTGTGAGCTCAGACCAGCACCCACAGCACTGTGAGCTCACTCCAGCACCCACAGCACTGTGAGCTCACTCTAGCACCCACAGCACTGTGAGCTCACTCCAGCACCACAGCACTGTGAGCTCACTCTAGCAACCACAGCACTGTGAGCTCACTCCAGCACCCACAGCACTGTGAGCTCAGATCAACACCCCACAGCACTGTGAGCTCAGACCAGCACCCACAGCACTGTGAGCTCAGACCAGCACCCACAGCACTGTGAGCTCACTCCAGCACCCACAGCACTGTGAGCTCACTCTAGCACCCACAGCACTGTGAGCTCACTCCAGCACCCACAGCACTGTGAGCTCACTCTAGCACCCACAGCACTGTGAGCTCAAACCAGCACCCACAGCACTATGAACTCAGACCAGCACCCCACAGCACTGTGAGCTAAGACCAACACCCCACAGCACTGTGAGCTCACTCTAGCACCCACAGCACTGTGAGCTAAGACCACACCCCACAGCACTGTGAGCTCACTCCAGCACCCACAGCACTGTGAGCTCAGACCAGCACCCCACAGCACTGTGAGCTCAGATCAGCACCCACAGCACTGTGAGCTCACTCCAGCACCCCACAGCACTGTGAGCTCAGATCAGCACCCCACAGCACTGTGAGCTCAGATCACACCCCACAGCACTGTGAGCTCACTCCAGCACCCACAGCACTGTGAGCTCAGATCAACACCCCACAGCACTGTGAGCTCAGACCAACACTCCCCACAGCACTGTGAGCTCACTCCAGCACCCACAGCACTGTGAGCTCAGACCAGCACCCACAGCACTATGAACTCAGACCAGCACCCCACAGCACTGTGAGCTAAGACCAACACCCCACAGCACTGTGAGCTCACTCCAGCACCCACAGCACTGTGAGCTCACTCTAGCACCCACAGCACTGTGAGCTCAGACCAACACCCCACCAGCACTGTGAGCTCACTCCAGCACCCACAGCACTGTGAGCTCACTCTAGCACCCACAGCACTGTGAGCTCAGACCAACACCCACAGCACTGTGAGCTCACTCCAGCACCCACAGCACTGTGAGCTCAGACCAACACCCCACAGCACTGTGAGCTCACTCCAGCACCCACAGCACTGTGAGCTCACTCCAGCACCCACAGCACTGTGAGCTCAGACCAACACCCCACAGCACTGTGAGCTCACTCCAGCACCCACAGCACTGTGAGCTCAGATCAACACCCCACAGCACTGTGAGCTCAGATCAGCACCCACAGCACTGTGAGCTCAGATCAACACCCCTGTGAGCTTGTTCTGACTCTTTAAAAAGAGGCAAGGTTAGCGGTGGTGCGTAGGGTTTAAGTGGGGATGAGTGGAGGTTCTGGGTGAGAGTACGGGGAGAGTCAGTTGGGGCTTAGGGAAGCAGTGGGTGGGGGGCGTGGGAGGGAGGAATTGGCGCACTCGGCTGTTTTGGTACAGTGGCCGTGGTGACGTTCCTGGATGGACCCCAGACACGGCACCGCTCCTAATCCGCGGAATGTGCTGCGTCAGCCACTCTCTCCCCCTCTCTCCCGTCGCTCTATTTTTACACCCTGCCAAGTGGTCCGTCTGTCCGCCCCCATGACCATACCGCAGGAGAAACTGGACAGAGCAGGATCACCCTTAGACTGAGAGAGAGAGAGAGATAGAGAGAGAGAGAGCAAGACAGAGAGAGAGAGAGAGAGAGAGAGCGAGAGAGAGAGAGAGAGAAAGTGATTGGGAGTGAGAGAGTGAGAGAGACAGAGAGAGAGCTAGAGTGTGTGTGTGAGACAGAGAGAGTGATTGGGAGTGAGAGAGAGCTAGAGTGTGTGTGTGAGAGAGAGAGAGAGTGAGCGAGAGTGAGAGAGAGAGAGCGAGCGAGCGGCTTCTCTGGCCTGCGGATAGAGGCAGCCCATGGGTAAGAGCCCTTTGGGATTGTGCTTCCGAGAGAGAGAGCCGCCAGCATTGCACGCCCCGCATGCCTCCCTGCCCCGCCCCGCCCCGCCCAGTGCCCTCTCTTCCCGAGCCTTCTCTCCTGGGTTTGCTAGGGGCGTGCCGGACGTCAGGCCGTACCACAAGCCTCCACGCCACGATGACCCGCTTTTGCTTTTGTTTATCAAACACCTTTATGCTCTTAAGCTCAGAGAGCCTCTGGGCTGCAGGTTTGAATCCTTGGCCCTGACGCTGCCGTTGCACAAGGTACTCATTTCCCTGTGCGCCAAAGCGGCCTCGTGTCGGCTGGATGATGGCGGTGCGGCGTGTGGATAATGTGATGTGTTGGGCCGGGAAAGCTCCTGGCTCTGTAGTTAGCGGTGTGTGTGTAAAGAGGGGTTTTCTCCCTCTCCTGCCGTCAGTTTGTGAGGTCAGGCTGCCGGCGGTGCTGGCTATCTCACACACCTCACTGCGGGAGCGACAGGGGAGCGCGCGGGGGAGGGGGGGGGGGGCGGAGCCTACCGCTAGCGCAGCTGTCTGCCACCGCCGCCCACCGTCAGAATGAACCGCGGCGGTCGCGTCCAGACCCACCGTTATAAACTCTCAGCACCTGCCCGTCAGCGGGTGCTAGGCGGCGCTAGAACGTTCTACCTCCTCACAACCGCCGCATGGATCACCTCGCCCTCGCCGCGCTGCGCTAAATGTGCCGCGTGCCCCCCTGCACCGCAGCGGCCCAGGACGGGTGCACGGTTACATTACAGGCCAGGCGGGGAGGGGGGGGGGGGCTGTGGGCACGATTCGCGGGGAATGAAAAGACAGGAACATGACACCACGCGGCGGCTCTTTTGTCCCGCCGCGCCTTCGGAGAGGGGCGTGCGGGCCGGCGTTCATCTCCACGCGGGGGGGGGGCCCCCCTCTGAATGAGGCCCGTTGTTGCCGTGACCCACTTTACTGCAGCCGAAAAGGGCCGAGGGGGTCTGCGTGCCTGCGCGTCGCTGTCGCCGGGCGCGTGGGGGGCCCGCGTGGGCCTCGGGCGCACCGCAGAGCCCCGCCCTTTAGCGTCGGCGCAGCCGGGCGGGGCTAGCGCACCGTTGCGTAACCGGCCACTTATCTGCGGTCGTTAAGTTGCGAAAGAGAGCCAGACGCAGGCGCACGGCGTGGACTCAATCGCCCCTGATGGAGACGCTGGGGCTGGGGGGGGGGGGGGGGGGGGGGGGCGGTGTTGCCAGTTTGGGCAGGCTGAGGGAGGCGGTGTTGCCAGTTTGGGACGGGCTGAGGGAGGTGGTGTTGCCAGTTGGGGCAGGCTGAGGGAGGTGAGGTTGCCAGTTTGGGGCAGGCTGAGGGAGGCGAGGTTGCCAGTTGGGGCAGGCTGAGGGAGGCGAGGTTGCCAGTTGGGGCAGGCTGAGGTAGGCGAGGTTGCCAGTTGGGGCAGGCTGAGGGAGGCGGTGTTGCCAGTTTGGGGCAGGCTGGGGGAGGCGGTGTTGCCAGTTGGGGCAGGCTGAGGGAGGCGAGGTTGCCAGTTTGGGACGGGCTGAGGGAGGCGGTGTTGCCAGTTGGGGCAGGCTGAGGGAGGCGGTGTTGCCAGTTTGGGGCAGGCTGGGGGAGGCGGTGTTGCCAGTCGGGGCAGTTTGGGGCAGGCGGTGTTGCCAGTTGGGGCAGGCTGAGGGAGGCGGTGTTGCCAGTTTGGGGCAGGCTGGGGGAGGCGGTGTTGCCAGTTTGGGGGCAGGCTGAGGGAGGAGGTGTTGCCAGCTTGGGGCAGGCTGAGGGAGGTGAGGTTGCCAGTTTGGGCCAGGCTGAGGGAGGCGGTGTTGCCAGTTGGGGCAGGCTGAGGGAGGCGGTGTTGCCAGTTTGGGGCAGGCTGAGGGAGGCGGTGTTGCCAGTTGGGGCAGGCTGAGGGAGGCGAGGTTGCCAGTTGGGGGCAGGCTGAGGGAGGCGGTGTTGCCAGTTTGGGACGGGCTGAGGGAGGCGGTGTTGCCAGTTGGGGCAGGCTGAGGGAGGCGGTGTTGCCAGTTTGGGGCAGGCTGGGGGAGGCGGTGTTGCCAGTCGGGGCAGTTTGGGGCAGGCGGTGTTGCCAGTTGGGGCAGGCTGAGGGAGGCGGTGTTGCCAGTTTGGGGCAGGCTGGGGGAGGCGGTGTTGCCAGTTTGGGGCAGGCTGAGGGAGGAGGTGTTGCCAGCTTGGGGCAGGCTGAGGGAGGTGAGGTTGCCAGTTTGGGCCAGGCTGAGGGAGGCGGTGTTGCCAGTTGGGGCAGGCTGAGGGAGGCGAGGTTGCCAGTTTGGGCCAGGCTGAGGGAGGCGAGGTTGCCAGTTGGGGCAGGCTGAGGGAGGTGATGTTGCCAGTTGGGGGCAGGCTGAGGGAGGCGGTGTTGCCAGTTTGGGCAGGCTGAGGGAGGCGGTGTTGCCAGTTGGGGCAGGCTGAGGGAGGCGAGGTTGCCAGTTGGGGCAGGCTGAGGGAGGCGGTGTTGCCAGTTTGGGGCAGGCTGAGTTCCGTCTGTTCTCTCCTGTCCGCTCACACGGACGTTGCGGAGTCCACTCACCTGGCTCAGGTGCGTTTAGTCACAACAGTGACTAGTGACTACATGAACGTAAACTTCTCTGTTAGGGGATTGGGATTGAGTAACATGTTTTGTTGGGTTTTTTCCATGGAATTTTTTTGTTAATTACATGTATTTTGTGATAGTATCTTTGTAGATGAATCCCCTTAAGGCTTGATAGAGCCACCGGTTGTATACAAAACTGATCACAGGACTGCTGGATCCAGACTTGGGTGTAGTCTTCACCATGACTGTATATGGGTCTGGCTTTCATGTCAGCTGAAGAATCCAGGGCCAGATCAGCTAGTTTTTAACTGCCGTATCTTGGATGGCTGTGCGCCTGGACGACCTCAGGCAAATGGCGGCAAAATAAGGGGCACTTCCCTGAACGACTTGCTGTTATCGTACAGCTTCAGCCGAGGGGCACTTCCCTGAATGACTTGCTGTTATCGTACAGCTTCAGCCGAGGGGCACTTCCCTGAATGACTTGCTGTTATCGTACAGCTTCAGCCGAGGGGCACTTCCCTGAATGACTTGCTGTTATCGTACAGCTTCAGCCGAGGGGCACTTCCCTGAATGACTTGCTGTTATCGTACAGCTTCAGCCAAGGGGCACTTCCCTGAGCGATCCACTTGGGATGGACAATATGCCAATTTTTCAGTATACTAGTGAATGAATCCACACAGGTGTATGCCAGTCTGCAGTACTTTCATCAATGGTAGGCCTATTTTATTGTTTTTCATCCACTAAATGTAAAAAACTGCACATTGCAACGGTATGGTAAAGAATTTGCGTTATAAACTTCAGGTGAATTGTCTGTTTTGAATGAAACTCATACCTTTTCATTTTAAAAAATGTGACATGACCTTGCAGACAACACACGCAGACAAAGTTCGTGGGAACACATGATGGCATCAGAGCCACGTGAAACCTCTCAGCCTGTCAATCACATGGGAGCTGCCGGGCCTCGCTGCTGATGTCATATCAACACCCACAACACCAGTTGGGCGTGGTATTGTTTCTTTTTTCTCCCCGGAAGAATAACACGTGGCCTCTGAGGTGTGGAAGTTTTCTACCGGCTGTGGTGTGATTAAAGAAGACAAAAAAGACCCAAGAGAGCTGAAACACCGCACGGCAGTGGTGATTGTTATCGCCCTTAAAGAGGGTTTGGCCCTGCCCGTAAGCGTGTTTGATTTAATCACAGACCTTCAGCAGCTCCCTTTGTCTGCGGGACTGCGGTGAGGGATTCAGGAGGAGGAACTGAGGGCCGATGCCCGTGGCCTCCGATGTTTTCCTCAGAGAGAGGGAGGATCGTGACGGGGGGGGGTTCTGGGGAGGAGCCCGGCTCCCTTGCCTCCCCCCCCCCCCCCGGTCCTTAGCCAGGAGGAGGTTGGGGCCGCGCGCCTCCCTCGGCTGTTAAAACTTGCTCGGTGGGAGGGAAGGTAGGAAAGGGGGAGGGAGCTAGCGGAGGGTGGGAGGGGCAGGACGGAGTGAGACTGGTTTTGGGAGAACGTTCTCACACTGTGGCTCAGGCTGGAAAATAAGGAGCACTGGGGTTCTGTGACTGGGATATAACAGAGCGTCCCTACAGAGCTTGTCAACCTGCGATTTCCCGATGGTACGTACACAAAATATACGGTTTTCATTATTATTTATATTTTAAAAATTCCTGTTGCTATTGGCTTGGCTTTTTTCCAGAAATGTATTTTTCCATGTTTTCTCATTTCCTCCCGGAGTAACTTCTGTGAGGAAGACTCCTTTTGCCACTGACTGTGTGCACTTGTTAAATCTGTTAAGCTGTTTCAGGCTAGGTTTCAGACGCCCGGCGAGGATTTCATGTGAGGGAGTGAGTGGTGTTGTGGCAGTTTCCCCCCTTCCCCTCGGGGGAGGGCAAACCCCATTTTAACAATTGCGCTGGCACAGCTGTTTACAGTTAGTGTGTGTGTGTGTGTGTGTGTGTGACGCTGGCCAGTTCTCACTGCCGTGTGCAGAAATACACCCCCCGCGGACCGGCGGACATGTCTAATCCCACAAGGCAGCGTGGCCGCCTGCCAGACTTCTCCGTTCGCTTGTTTGTTTTACATGAGGGGCTTTGATAGCTCTCTCTAATGGGAGCGAGTGGCACAGAGGGCACTCGGGCGGGTGCAGCTGTTTGTGTGGAATTCCTTTCCCTCTCCCTCTCTCTCTCACTCTCTCTCCCTCTCTCTCTCCCTCTCTCTCTCTCTCTCAGTCTCTCCCTCTCTCCCTCTCTCTCTCTCTCTCTCTCTCTCTCTCTCTCTCTCTCAGTCTCTCCGTTGTAGTCATCCGCTCACCTCGCCCCTTCAGGCTATATAATGTCAGCGCAAGCTGCCGGTCGGGGCATGACTAGACGCTACTCCTGCAGGTATCGGTATGCGTTAACCATTAACGCGGATGGTTCCGGAATGGCCTGGTTCTGTCGCCGCCCCTTCCGCACACAAACACAAACACACACACACACACACACACACACACACCTGCTCTTCCCCGCCAGCTGTATTCAGTGTGCATGAACGAGGCTCTGCGTGCTTGTTTGCACACGTGTGTTTGTGTGTGTGTGTGTGTGTGTTTGTTAATTCGTATTTTTGATTTTTCCACGCCAGTCTCTGACTGTCTCGCGTGCGCATGTTAGCTCGTCACGCTCTGTCCCGTTGCGGTCCGGGTCAGGGAGCAGCTCAGTGTGGGACGTGCTGCCGTGGCGTTGGGGACGGAGGGCGGGAATTCTGAGACCGTTCCAGGGTTTAAGTGCAGAGTCAGCAGTCGCTCTCTCTCTCTCTCTCTCTCTCTCTCTCTCTCTCTCTCTCTCTCTCTCTCTCTCTCTCTCTCTCTCTCTCTCTCTCTGTGTGACACCTGCCTGGGCTTACTCACTCACTGCCGCAACCCTGCCGGCGTAATTCCACGTCTAAGGCGGAGGACAACAGCTCGGGTTTCATATTTCAAAAACCGCTTCCTGTGATTCGCTGCCAGCGAAAGTGCAGGACCGACGAACGCGTTTAACGCGCGTTTGCAGTTTAGCGTTCAGCCGCTGAACGCCGAGCGTGAGGCAGCAGGTGCGCGGTGAGCGATATTAGCGCGGAATTCTGGGCCTAAGCTCCGCGGCGATCTTCAGTTTCCGTTCCATCCAATCAGACAAGCCCTTAAGTGCCTAACTGGATCAGCTGTCGGACTTAATTGATCTAAGCAGCCACATCTTTAGGGTATTTAGTGCTTGATTTAGAGATGTGGATATTCATCCAGACTGTAATTTGACTTAGCTTGGCTGTCCTTTTCCTCGGCTTATGGAGGAGGCGCTCCCTGTCCCGCAGGTGTCCCTGACGACGGCACAGTGCATGCACACGTGCTTATTGTGCGCTGTTTGCTTATTCTATGCCGGATTTGTGGCTACGATCATTGCATTTACTGAATGAAATGGCAACAAGGCTAACTGCAAAAAACAGCTGCGTTTAATGTGCACCTGCTTGCGCGGTCGAGTCCCAGCAGGTCGTAGAATGTGTTTCAGCAGCACTGCGCGCGCTCTCTGGCCTCCTGGTGCTCTGTTCTCTGCCCACGCCTGCGTACCGTATTCATGGACGAAACCGGTCTCTTCGGTGAACGCTGGTACAGGGAAATTGAGTGCTGCATTCAAAGCTTGAAGGTTTTTTTTGTTGGTACGTGAAGGAATGTTACTGCCCATCCCTGCAGCCTTAAGGGCCATCAGAGCAGTTGGGGCCAGCTTTAGGTAATCTCTTTATGCTGTCCGTATGGTGGCTGTGCCCCTTCAACACCGACTAGCGCAGTTTCAGTGCAATACGAGTACGTATTTTGAACGTTTTCTTGATAGTGTTTATTCCATCTGTGAGGTAGAAGTATCACCCCAGCTCCAAACCCCCTATGCCCTGTCAGCCCGCATAAGAACTGGTCTCACACCACTTTGTTTACAGTGGCCTAAACCAAAGGTCATGTGTTAAAGAAACAGGAAGTATAAACAAATAAGAAGGCGTGCGTCTTCATGAGAAAAAGGCGACGTCGTGTTACCGTGCCGACAGCATGGAGACCCCGAGCTTGCTGTCTCTCTCCTGCCTGTCCTCCTCTGGAACAGGTGGGTTCCCCTGGCCCTCTTCCAGAAAAGCCCATGGGTGTAAAGACCGGTGTCCGGGGGGGGGTGTCGTAACCGAGGTGTGAGAAAAAGCTGCTTGGCTTGGTGGGGGTGGGAGAGATGTGGTTCTTTGCATGGCTGTGGGAAACATCTAGAGTGGTAAAAAAAAAAAAAAAACGTGGGTTCCACTTTTTTAAAATATTCTTGCAGATGCACGGAGAATGAAAATGTCAAAAATATAAAGTGTGCAGGTCTTAACACCAGCAAATTGTGTAATAATGATGAAACCTTTAAATGTAGACAGATCTAGACCTTGGCTGTGGATGCTGTAGTGCAGCGTTTCCCAACCTTTCTCCTTCCCCAGCACAACTTCAAAATTTACAGAATCTCATGGCGCACTATTCTCAGAAGTGAGCGACGTATTGACCATGATGTGATGTGTCAACAGCAGTAGTAGTAAATGTTCTTTCTGGGATGTAATTACGCAGTATGCATTATAAATGCCTTTTTTTTGGGCTTTTGTGACTGAAATTAGTTCACTTCAGTTTTTAAAATTCACTTGACCTTTAAAATTTTTTTTGAAAGAACTTTTCACACGGCACGCCTGGCCTTGTCTGAGGGCACACGGGGGTGTTGCGGCACACCGGTTTGGGAAATGCTGCTGTAGAGGACAGGCCAAGCAAGAGCAAGACCAGCCCAGCTGCCATTTTGGATCGGCGGGCAGACCGGGTTTCGGGCCGGCGTCCCCCCTGGTCTGGACCCCCTGCCCCGCTGCGTGGGAACCGCAGGCTCCGCTCGTCCGTCCGTCCGTCCGTCCGTTAGGCCCGGTGAAGCAGGATGGCCCTCGTGTCCCCGCGGGATTTTTCCACGGGCTGCGTGCTCCGCCTCCGGAACTCCACTCCCTCCTGTGGGACGGGCAGGAAGCCGGGGGGGGCCAGGAGCATCGCGTTTATTCGGCAGACGCTCTTTATCGCAGATAAACCAGCTCCTCGTCCTGCGGTTTCGTCGCGTTCTTGCCCTTCTCAGCTCACAGCGGCTTCCGCGGGCGTAGAGGTGACAGCCTCGTCAGAAGCGTAGGAGTGCGAGTCTGCACGAGGGAGCCTGCGCGAGTGTGCCGCCATTTTTACACGTTTTTTTTTTTTTTTGCAAGGGTCCTTAGAGTGACAGGTCCCGTCCCTGCCACCTCACCACAAAAAAGAGCTTCGGGACCAAGTCTGGGACCCAGGCGCTACACATCTGAACCGCTGGATGACCCCGTCTGCCTGACTATGGCAGTGCAGTGTAGCGGTTAGGGACCTGGGCTTACAGCGCCAAGGCTGTATGTTCTACTGCCACTCGTGCCCTTGAGCACGATAGCTGACCTGAATTACTTCAGTTAACAGTCCAACTGTATAACTGCATTCATTGTACGGTATGTTAAAAAAATAATGTTGTGCGTGTAAACGGATCAGAATAAGAGCGCTGAACCCCTTAAATGTAAATGAATGAATTAGCAGGCTGTGCAGTAACGTGGAGCCGGTGCAGTGTATTGGGAGCAGTGGCAGTCTCATAGGAGGCCTCTTGGCACCAGGAGGAGACCCTGGGGTAGACGGCGGGGAGGTGAGCAGGCCTGGAATGCCTCCACAGAGAAGAGGGAGATGGAATGCGCGTCCCCTCCCACTTCCATTCCATCCCCCCCCCCTCCTTCAGCCTGCTCCAGCCAATGGCCTGGCAGAGCCTGCAAGTCTTCCTGCCGCTCCAGGAAGCGTAGCCCAGCGACACGCGCGCGGCCGCATCGACCTCTCTTAATGATAAACCTAAGCAGTCTATTTTCAGCCTTTCTGAAGACGCATTGTTCCGAGCTGCTCCTTGCTTCCCTCTGATGGGAAGGCTCCTGGGGGGGAGGGGGGATGGGCCAGGGGAGAAGACTTTGTCACCGTTTTTTTGTTTGTTCGGTTTTTTCTTTTTTTTTTTTAGCTCACTTTTGGTCGTAAATGGTTGTAATTACTGTTGGTCTGTGCACAGTACTAGGTAAACTAGTTAGACTGCTATTGTGAGGAGAGAGAGAGAGAGGAGAGTGAAAGAGACAACAGACCGAAAGAGAAAGAGTACTCTTGCTTCAGATTTCAAGGTTGGTGACTTATTGTTTGTTTCCGTTGTCTCCTGTTTTTGCTGGTGTGAGTCTCGTCATATGGGTCAGGTCAGGCTCTGCTGATGATTACTGCGCTGTCATAGCTGAGTATTCATTCTTGAGGGAGTGTTGGCTTTGGGAGAGCAAGTAGCATAACAGTATTTTTTGCTTTGGGAGAGCTAGAAGCATAACTGAGTATTCATTGATTTGGGAGAGCTGGTAGCATAACTGAGTATGCATTTCTTTAGGAGAGCTAGTAGCATAACTGAGTATTTTTTGCTTTGGGAGAGCAAGTAGCATCACTGAGTATTCATTGCTTCAGGAGAGCTGGTAGCATAACTGAGTATTCATTGCTTTGGGAGAGCAAGTAGCATAACTGAGTATTTTTTGCTTTAGGAGAGCTAGTAGCATAACTGAGTATTCATTGCTTTAGGAGAGCTGGCAGCATGCTATTTCTGAGCCGTTCTCATGCAGCCCTTGTGGTAGTGGAAGGAGACACTGTAGGTGGTGTGGTAGTGGAAGGAGACACTGTAGGTGGTGTGGTAGTGGAAGGAAACACTGTAGGTGGTGTGGTAGTGGAAGGAGATACTGTAGGTGGTGTGGTGTGCTGGTGAGAGGGTCTTTACTGTGGGACCCTCTGGAGATGAACCCTGACAAAAGCTAGGGCCTCAAATGCTCATCCAGTTCTGCGTAGCATTCCTCAGACTAAATAAGGTGACTTGGTATTACACACTTTTGAGTCTGAACAAAACTGAGCACAAATGCACTGTACATAATGCAGCGTAACTATAGAATTGATAATAATGATCGTGAATGGGATTTGTATGGGGCCTTTCATGTCAGGCTCTCAGTGCACTGTGCAGTGAAGTGTGGAATCTCCCTCGTCCACGGCCGCTGTGTAGCACCTATCTGACAGATACACGGCGAGCATTTTACACCGGAATCCAAAGCTAGGTTTTTTTTTTTTTTTTTTTTTTTTTTTTTTAAAAAAACATTTCCCCAGCACAGTGAGTTCTGACAAACGCGCAAAATTTCACACGGCAACGTGCGTGACTGAGACCTGCTCTGCATCGGTCGACACCTTCGATTCGAGTACATCTTGGCTCTGAGAAAAGCCTCCCACACTCTGGCAGCGTCTGAACAAACGCGGGGGCCTGGAAGAGATCCAGTGTCCGGCGCTCGGAACCGAAGGAATCGTGGCTGAAATTGAGTGAACATGATTTTATCTTCTGCCGCGAGGACACGCACACTGCTGCAGCTCATGCGGCTAATCCGATCAGGCGAGTCCGGCTGAGGGTTGAGGGTACGTTTCTTGAATTGGGGCTTTGTGCGTGTGACTTTTGGAGGACCCCTCCTTTTGGAGGGCTGTCTCCTTCCATGGAATTGTCCTTTTCTGGAGAAACTCCAGGGCCCTGCGGAGGAGGCGCAGATCCACCCTGTTGTGCTGCGTACCTGTTCAGGTTGAGGGAAGATGCAAATCAAATCGAATGCGTTTGTATGGAGCGTTTTACGAAGATTTGTCACAGTATGCTCTGCAGTGTGCACTCTCTCACCCCATGACCTAGACCTGCTCAGACAGCAGAGGTCTAAACGGTGTCATTTGTTTATATACTCTGTGGTACGACAGCCACAAAAAGCTGGGCCCAATTTGAGAGAACCATTGCACAATACTCCTACCCCCCCCCCCCCCAATCTCGGTTGAAATGACTTTGTTGATATGCAGGTTATTCTCCCTGTCTGAGTGCCAGAGGGGTAGTGTGTCAGTGTGTTCGGGCACGTGCTGAATCCGTGCAGTCCTTTGCACGTCTGTTCATGCCTGTGTGTGTGTGTGTGTGCGTGTGTGTGCGCGTCTCACCCCAGGCCTTGCTTTGTCCTTGTGCAGGCAGTGCCAGTGAAGCTGTCCCTGGATGCTCTGCTGCAGATGTCTGGCTCTCAGGTGCGGGAGACCATGAAAAGGCTGGGCTCCAGCTCAGAGGAGTGCTCCCGGCTCACCGCTGCCCTCTCCTGTCTGAAGAGCGCCACTGAATCAGGTGGGCCATGGTCAGAACTACGGGGGGGGGGGGGGGGGGGTCCTAATGGGGGGAGGTGAGGTGTGTAGCAGGCATCAGACGCTCAGAAACGTTTTACAGTTGATTGATCCCACGAGTCAAATGAGCGTGCTCTCTGGCTGGCGTGAGTCCAGAACGGGAGGGGGGCGGAGCTTTGTGAGTTACGCTTGTGTCTGTCCCGCAGGAGGGGAGCTGAAGGAGGAAGGGGTGCCCTGGATCACGGAGGCCGCCCGACGGGACAGCGGCACGCTGGCCCCCGCCGACCAGCTGTCCTGCCCCGGGGGGACCCTGCGCTCCCACAGCCCCTCCCCCTTGGCCCGCCCCCACGGCGCGCCCCCCGCCCCCTCCTCCTCCTCCGCTCACCTGCGGTCCGTGTCCACGTCGGGCGTGCCCTCCTCCTCCTCCGACGGCCCCGGGCCCTGCGTCTACGGCGACGGGCTCTCGGACCCCTTCCCCCCCTCCCCGAGGCCCGGCCGCGTCCACGGTCACGTGGCCACGCCCCCCGCCACCCCGCCCTCCAAGAGGCGGCACCGGCTGAAGCCCCCCTGCACGCCGCCCCCGCCTTCCAGGAAAGTGCTGCACCTCCTTCCCAACATCACCCTCACACGCAGCAAGAGCCATGAGTCACAGCTGGGCAATAGAATCGAGGATCCGCCCCTCAACAAGTAGGTTTCCACTGTGCTGTGCGGGCCCCGCCCTCCCAAAATCCCACTTCCTGTGCTCTGCGCGACGGTACGGACGGTTGTGCCGACGGCACGGCGGTTGATTGCCCGTAAATCAGGCCCGTAAATAGGGCACGCACGCGTCCCTCCTGCCCGCCCGACGGCCCTCTGTGTCGGTTACCTCGCGGATAATCCTTCCGGATTCTTCCGCGCTTAGGTGCCGTTGTGAAACGGGAGGCGTGCCGTTCACAAGTGAGGACAGGTTCCTCCTCGCGTTCCGGGAAAAGTTTCGCCTGGAAAGACGCAATCCATATCGCCCGCGGCGACCTCCCCGAGAGACGGAAGCGTTAGCAGGATGCATGCCTGTCATCGCCTCATCGCCCCCTGTCATTTTTACGGTGGCGATCACAGGAGCCTCAGAGGCCACACTGTAGCGCGGGTTAAGAGTCCAGGACACAGTGAGCGAAAGGAGGGGCAGTGGTTTATTTAGGGTTTTTTTAAAACCAAATATCCTGTCCATTTTGAATTTCTTCACCTTCTGTCAGCCATTAGGATAGGGGGAGAGTGTGACATCAGTGCCCTGCACACGTGTGTGTTTACACAGGAAGATTTCTCTGGAACTTAGAAAAAGCTATCGCTTTCTAGCGATCTCTATCTCTAGCAAATAAACGTAAGTTTTTTTTTTGTTTTTTTTTACTGCTTATGATATTTCCGTGTTACACTTCTGCAGTTCGGGAAGAAGTGGCTTTGTTTTGCGGGCCTTTTGACACACTGCGTCTTTGCGACGTCACTGATTGTACTGTGGCTTTACTTATATCTAGCTGACTGTCGGGGTGGATTTCTAACCACGTTAAATGGACTTCCTGTAAGGGACTTTGGTTACACAGCATCTACAAAATGTCTGAATTCGAAACTGTAATGCAGTGAAGCATATTTATGGTAGGTCAGTGGGACGCACCAGCGGCGAATGTGAGAGCGAGTGTGGGGTGGTACTGAGCCCCGCCTCTGTCCCCTGCAGGTGTGCGAAGAAGAACAAGCTCTTCCTCAACGTGCACATCAACGGCAGCGGCAACGGGTGCGAGGACTCGTCGACGCGCTCCCCCCTGCTCTCTGCTCGCACCCCCGGGACGGCCCAAACTCCCTCCACTGCCCCCTACACCCTGCCCGGCACCCCCACGCTTCTAGAGGAGCACACTGGCCTCAAGAGTGAGTTCTGTCTAACCCAGAATTCCCTGCTGCTGAGCTGAACCACAAACCATTTTCACCATCTCTTTATCTCTCTCTCTCTTTCTCTATCTTTTTTCTCTCTGACCCTTCCGTATTCTACGTATATGTGAATCCCCACTGTTTACATGGTTAAAGGTCTAGCTGGAATTCCCCTTTGCTTTCACAATAATTGCACACAAAGGTGCCTGTTTCACAAATACACGGATAATGACTTAGTCATTCTGTAACTATGGGTCTGTGTACCGTACATGGTGATCTAGGTTACTGGGAAGGAGGACAGATACAGTCTACAGTCAGTAGGCCTCTTTAACTAAAGGTGTAGGAAGAGTACAGTACGCCTGGGTGCAGGTGTAATCCCTGCAGTTGGTGTTGAGGTAGCGGTGCAGTAGTCTACAGTAGGTAGAGGGACAGGTGCAATCTACAGTAGGGCTTTTTAGGTAGAAGTAGGACAGTAGGGCACTGTAGATAGAGGGAGATACCGCCTGCAGTAGAGGTACTGTACAGCTGATACACACACTGATGATCTGGATCAGAAGGAATGTTGATGTCAGTGTTGTGGAATGACAGACGGCCCGCACCAACACACCGCGGGAAAGTTCTATGACTTCATCAAAGCAAAAACGAGCCAGAACTCCTGCCCGGCCCCTTCTCTACCGAAATCTGTATCTGGGGGAGGGAGGGTGGTTGAATACTAGCAGCGCTCACTGACATCTTTGCATTCTTTCAAACATTAACACTTTCAGCCCATCATCCAGCCATGCTAGCTGCTGGCTAGAGTAACTGCATTGGAAGATGTATTATTGAATGTAGGAACGATGCTGTTCAACTGTTATATCACCTAAAAAGGTCATTTTCAGACACATCTGTGCAATGTTGGCACGGGAACTCCATAGTTCCACTGTTTTGCCATACACCTTCTTCATAATATGTTCTGAAGTTGAATAATGACAAAAATATGGGGTTTGTGGGCAAATTCAAAGTGAAATATTTACTGTGCTTTGCTGAATCTTTTAAAAGGCTCTCTGGTTCAAAAATTTCATCATGTCTGAGCTCTCAGACATGTCAGACATTGTCTTTCTACCTGTATCTGTGTGTAGATAATATGGGAGTGCATCGAAGCTCCCCCCAGGCAGTGAGGAGGGACATCGGCCTCGCTGTCACACATAGGTGAGCCACAGACAGCTGCTTACCTCTCTCAGCCCGAGAAGGAGCCTCTCTCAGATTCTCTCACAACTTTTCATTACCTTTCTGCCTTTTTATGGGAGCATTCAAATTCATTCTGAAAGAAAGTGGCCAACAGATATTTCTTTTGATTTCCTTTCTGCCAAAGGTTTTCTACCAAATCCTGGCTCTCACAGACATGTCAAGTGTGTCAGAAGAACATGATGTTTGGGGTGAAATGCAAACACTGCAGGTGAGGGGGGAAGGATTTTCTCAAACGGTATTGAGGCGCTGCGTCTGTGAGCCGCCTCCTGTTTATTAACGGCTGGTTTTGTCTCTCCAGGCTAAAGTGCCATAACAAATGTACAAAAGAAGCCCCTTCCTGCAGAATATCATTTATCCCAAGTAAGCCACGCTGCTCCTTAGTGCTCGGTGTCGTTGTGCGTAACTGGAGCCCCATACGTCTGCTCACGCTGATCCTCTCGCGTCGTGTCCCCAGTGGCAAAAATCCGGAGGACGGAGTCCGTGCCGTCGGACATCAATAACCCCGTGGACCGTCCGGCCGAGGCGCCGCAGTTCGGCACGTTGCCAAAGGCGTTAACCAAAAAGGTGAGGCTAACGCAGCCGGGAATAACGGCCTGCCCGGAGACACTGAATTTGAATTTGTTGAAAGGATAGCCCCTTGAGATGTAGCAGACTCTGCCCTGCTGCGGGTAGGGGTGTTGGAAGAGGCCGTTCATTTTTCGAGCTTGCGGTGACCGTGTTGCTCTTGGCCAGTGAATGCCCCGCCTCTGTCATCGAGAGGCGGGTTGTTTCCTAGCCCTGCGGTCGCAGTCACTCTGCGTTCAGGCCTGGGCGGCTTGCGTCACGCGCCTCTGACTGTCGGTCGTGTCGTGGTTCCGTTCTGCAGGACCACCCTCCGGTACTGAACCAGCTGGACTCCAGCAGCAACCCTTCCTCCACCACCTCCTCCACCCCCTCCTCGCCCGCCCCCTTCCAGCAGAGTAACCCCCCCAGCGCCACACCGCCCCCCAACCCCTCCCCCAAGGGACCCCGCGACAACCGCTTTCACTTCCCAGGTGAGTACCGCGGGGTCAAAGGCGTTTTGTGCACGTACAAAGCACACACGGTCTGCCTTTTAAAATTGCCTTCCCATTGAATGCGCTGGAGTGGAGTGGAGCTGAATGAAGCTCGGAGTGGAGTGAAGTGTTGCTGAGTGAAGTGGAGTGGATTGCAAGGGCAGGCGTAGTGATGAAACTGCTGCTCTAACCCAGTGTCTCTCTCTCCTCTGTGCTTGTGGGGGGGGATTTTCTCTTCTTCCCTTTCTGTTCATAAGCTGCCTGCTACTTTCAGCATAGACAGCAGTTTATCTTCCCCGGTGAGTTAACATGGCGATAGCCCATAGCTGTTGCGATTCCCACGTCTGCCTTCCATGTACCCCGCTTGTGTTTACGGCCGGCCGGCTCTCTCGAGCATGGCCTTGATTGTTGTCAGGTGATCTGTTGAGTCTGCAGATTTGTGTTTTGTTGGTAGACGGTCAGAGAGCATATTTGTGTATTCGTGCGAGGCTTCGCCAGTGTTCACAGAGGCTTTTTTGTTTCGGTTTGTCGCATGCCGAGTCAAGTCTGCATGGTACATGTCTGCCCTCTGGTGGGTAAAACACGGAGCTGCAACCTTATGGTTACATTGCCAGTAAACTGGGAGTCTTGCCTGAACTGCGGCAAGGGACTACACCTACGCAGAAATATGCAGTTCCAGCTCGGCAGAGGAAGGCCTCTCTGCAGCCAGGATGTCTCTCACTCTGCGTTTATTTCTGTTTTTTTTTAAATTCTCACACAGATGTACCTGGCTCTGCCTCCCTGCACTCAGAAGCTCTCCAGGACACCGCGTAAGTCTACTCCAGGAATACTCAAATCCGTAGTGCTGCCGCTTTTCATTCCTCCCCTCTAATCAGCACTGATTTATACCGGGGACACCAGGTGAGGTAAATCTCTGGCCAATCAGTGGCACTGATGAATCGAATTGACTATTGGGCAGGAAACATAAACCAGGAACACTACTCACCTTCAAGGGCCAGATTTGAGTATCCCTGATCTACACCCTAATCCAACCAGCTCTGAGAAGAAAGTGCCATATGTATGGCCGTTTGCTATCGTACTGTCTAATCGTTCTGTGGTACAGTGTTACAGTACGTGGGGTCCCCAGACCACACAAGCACTCTTGTGGATGTCTATTGAGGATTCTACGGCCTGTAATTCCTGTCCTCTCTCTCCTCTCAGTGAGAACGAGCAGTCGGCGCACGACCCCAAGTCACACCTGGCAGGGGAGGAGAATGTAGAGGTACGTTCCCAGCAGCCTTCAGGAGATGCATGCTGGGAGTTGGGAGTGTGGTGTGGTGTGTGGCTGCATCTGAGCTGCTGTGTGGAAATGTAACACAGCTCCATCCCTTAATTCCAAATTATTATTCCTCATACTGTATGTACGCATATATACTACCATTCAAAATTTTGGAATCACTGAGAAATTTTTATGTTTTTGAAAGAAATTGATACTTTTATTCACAAAGGTAGCATTAATTTTTTTTTTTTAAATTGCAGCCAAGACATGATAATGTTACAAATTACTATTACTGTTTGAAATAATTGTTTTTTAATTCAATGTTTACATATAATTGCAAAGCCCCATTTTCAGCAGCTATTACTCAAGTGTACTGACAACACACTCACTGTCATCTTTGAGTATTCATGCTAATGTGCTAATTTAGTAAAAGAGAAAGCACTCCCATTATATTAAGCGCAGCTGAAAGCAATTGTGCTGTTTAATTAAGCTAAAAATATCTTTCTTTCAGTTGCTATAGTATCTGGAACACTAGCATTAAATTTTTGTTTCAAAAAGCTTTCTCTAGAAACTCGTCAGGCACTTAGTTGTTCACACCACTGTAAATTAGAGGGAAGACTAAAATGAGTCAGAAGTGACAAGGATTCCGTGTGTGTCCATTTCCCCTAGGAAGTAGACGAAGAGGAGGAAGCAGAGGAGGACGAAGAAGCGGCGGAAGAGGAGGAGGAGGAGGAGGACGGGGAGGCGGAGGCGGACGGGAAAGGGGGGTCGGAAGCGGAGGGCGACGCGGACGAGCTGGACGACCTGCCGAGCTCACGGGGCACCCACTGGAAGGGCCCCATCTCCCGCAAGGCCAGCCAGACCAGCGTGTACCTGCAGGAGTGGGACATCCCGTTCGAGCAGCTGGACCTGGGCGAGCTCATCGGGAAGGGCCGCTGGGGCAAGGTGCACAAGGGCCGCTGGCACGGCGAGGTGGCCATCCGGCTGCTGGAGATCGACGGCAACAACCAGGACCACCTGAAGCTCTTCAAGAAGGAGGTGATGAACTACCGGCAGACGCGGCACGAGAACGTGGTGCTCTTCATGGGGGCCTGCATGGCGCCGCCCCACCTGGCCATCATCACCAGGTGAGGGGGCGGAGCTCTGAGCCTTCGCCGGCTGATTAACCCTGACCATTTCCCAGCTGTTTGATTCATCGCATTTTGTTTGATGTGTAAACCTTAGAACGTTTTCATCTTCGGTCAAACATCTGCAGTGTCTTACCCAAACACCCCAGTGAATCAGATGCTCCACCTCAAATTTTCTGAATCCTGTTCCACGTTATCACATTTACTATGGCCACAGATCCTTCTTCATGCATGCGCAAAGATTTGGAATGCCATCCCCTTATCCCTCTGAGCCAACACTATGTACTCATCCTTCAGACAGACTTAGAAACCACCTCTGACTGCTGCCTCATCATGTCCCCACTAATTAATCGCATATCTTTTTTTACATCTATTACTGTCATCTAGGCTCATTTTCACACCCTCCTTCATCACTTCCTTTACAAACAACAGCTTTCAACAGAAGATTTTTATATTTTCTTTCTGCTGGAAACCCGCTGTTAAATTTTTTTTTTTTAACATCATCGTACTTCATACTTTAAAACTTTTCACTGTATAAACAAAAATTAAATTAGTAATTTTTATTGCACGAGCCATAATTATTTCCACCATTTTCTGACATTTCAATATAATTTGTGGCCACATTGCCATTTATAGGCATGGTGTCCGTAGTTGTTATCCATGACTTTGTAACCCTTGTTGTTCTTGCTATACAGAATCTTTGGATATTGTATATTGTGGTTGTTCATCATTTTATGCACATTTATATCCTTAATTTCTTTCAGCTTCTGTAAAGGACGGACACTGTACTCAGTTGTGAGAGACACCAAAAACATGCTGGACATCAACAAGACTAGGCAAATCGCTCAGGAAATCGTAAAGGTGAGGCCGCAGTGTGTTCACTTTTTTCGAATGCATTGCTGTGATGTCATCATGCCAGACCACCACCACCACACTATGTGTTCTTCCCCTCCACCTTAGGGAATGGGCTATCTCCATGCAAAGGGTATAGTGCACAAGGATCTGAAGTCCAAGAACGTGTTTCACGACACAAACAAAGTGGTCATCACGGATTTCGGGCTCTTTGGGATCTCAGGCGTGGTTCAGGAAGGAAGGTGAGGATCCTGCGGTCTGCCTGTCTCTGCCTTAAAGGCCACAGCTTGCACGGGAGATTCTTTCACTTCCAGGCGTGAGTTCTTCTGAGAGATTGATCCGGAAGGGCTGGTCTGAGACTGCCATTGTTTTAAAAGTTGCTTTGGGTATCTCAGACCACTGTAGTGTGTACTCTCACCCAACCTTCATGTTATAACAATCTAGGAATGCTTAAAACTCCATTAAAAATAGTTCATAAGAGTGACATGAGGTGAGCTCCTTCTCCTTCCTGGGACTGGTGGGGTCATTCCTATGTTCCCAGTGTCCTATGTTCCCCAGATTTAAATGGCACATAATGGGAACATGACAAAGGGTCCTATGTTCCCAGGGTCCTATGTTCCCCAGCTCTACATATGTGCTCTCCCAGGGTCCTATGTTCCCCAGCTGAAATGATTTGAGTCAAATTTGACTCAAACACAATAGGAGGGTTAATGTGTGTCAACAGAATATTGAACTGGGGAACACAGGACCCTGGGAACATAGATACGCTCCTGAGACTGGTTGCAGTGAGGTGAGGAGGCGTGGCTTGCTCAGCAGCGGGGGGGGTGTGTCTCTGTTCCCACAGGAGGGAGAACGAGCTGAAGCTCCCTCACGGCTGGATCTGCTACCTGGCGCCCGAGATCGTGCGAAAGATGCGCCCGGGGAACGACGACCGCCTCCCCTTCTCCAACGCCGCCGACGTCTACGCCTTCGGGTGAGAGAACCGCGCACATTACATTACATTACAGGCATTTAGCAGACGCTCTTATCCAGAGCGACTTACACAACTTTTACATAGCATTTTTACATTGTATCCATTTATACAGCTGGATATATGCTGAAGCAATTTCGGTTAAGTACCTTGCTCAAGGGTACAACGGCAGTGTCCTACCCGGGAATCGAACCTGCGACCTTTCGGTTACAAGCCCAGTTCCTTACCCACTGTGCTACACTCCGCGCATGATCATGTTCAGATTTCCCTCAGTGGAGCTCAGCTGGCCACGTCTTTATTCACTGTCGTTCGCTTAGTTTAAATGAACCCACAGAAGTCAGTTGTTCATTCACCGTTCAGGCTTGGAGTGCTGCTGTGTGGGTGGATGTGTTTGGTTAGTCTCAGAGAAGATGAGAGGATCAGAGGTCTTAGATGCATTACTTGGCTTTTGTCCCCCCCGACAGCACTATCTGGTACGAGCTCCAGGCCCGGGATTGGCCAATTACGAACCAGCCTGTGGAGGCCACCATCTGGCAGGTGGGCAGTGGAGAGGGCATAAAGAAGGTGCTGGCAGAGATCAGCCTTGGCAAGGAGGTCACGGTGAGTGGAGAGGTTAAAGGTTAACATGACCGGGGTCAAGCCTGGACCGTGTAATGATTTCAGTGCCTGCTGTTCAGCTCTGAGCAGTGATGGTAAATGTTAAAATACCAGAACCGTAGCATGACATTTGAAATAACCGTACCTGGAAAACTCAGGCATCTGTTGCTGGCTCATTTTGTTATATATATGAAAAAGTACAACAACAACAAAAAAAGTGCGAAATAAAATACATTTTTGAGCATTTTTGTTACTCTTTTTGAAAACCAGATCAAATACCTGTAAGATGCAAGTCTGTGAATGAGGGTGAATGGTTCCCAGTTTTAGGTGTGCATATTCTGGTGTACCTGCACACATTTCAGTAATCTTGGGCCTGGCTTCCTTGTCTCTCCTGCAGGAGATCCTGTCTGCCTGCTGGGCGTACGACCTGCGCGAGAGGCCCACCTTCACCCAGCTGGCCGACCTGCTGGAGAAACTGCCCAAACTCAACCGCAGACTCTCCCACCCCGGCCACTTCTGGAAGTCTGCCGAGTACGTATCCTAGGATGGGGGCACGCTGGACTTCCTGCCTGGCTTTGACCCCTGACCCCTGACCCCTGATGCATTCTGCCATTCCAACCATCCCCCATCCCTCCACCCCCCCCACGTCCATCCCAGGACCACTTCCACAGGGGCTGACGCCAGAGGAAAGGGGTAGAGGAGGACAGGGTGATGGTCTGCCCTCTACTGGGTGGCCACTCTCTGGGAGTCACTTTGGGACACAGTGCTGGTGGAGGGTGCTGAGACAGCAGATGAGACTGCTCTAAAAGACTACTCCCCGTGCAAGCGGTGCACCCATAACGGCACACACACACGCACGTACACACACACGCGCACACACACACACACACACACTCACACACACACACGCGCACACACACACACAGGCGCACGCACACACACACACGCACCTACACACACACGCACACACTCACACACACACACACGCACACACACACATACACACACAAAGAAACTGCTTAACACTAAATTAACTTTTTAGGAGGGTTGGTTCGGCTCTCTAGGCTGTGACACATTCATACTCTGTGAGGAGCACATTAAGGACCTGGCCAGCACTTTCTACTGCAAAGGCAAGAGGAAACACATTGCTGAGAAAGAGCCTAATTTGTATTTGGTTTCTTATTTTATCAGTTAGCACTGTAGCATTTAACGTACGATTGCTGTGAAACTGTCTTTCAAACATTGAGCTTTTTTTTTACACTAGTTCCTACAGTGCAATGACCCATTTCTTTAAACACTGTAGCATTTAACATTGGATTGCTGTGAATTTTCTTTTAAAGAACAGGGATGACTTGATACCTAGTTCCTTTTCACTTCCTCCTTCAAACCACTTACCCTTCGCTGTGATTTGACACTGGCTGTGATGCAGCCAGCTCCTTTCCTCTGACCTGCCTGTCTGTTCCCCTGCCTGGGTGCTGTTCTGTGCTGGGACAGAGGGACCCGTGTGATCCTGTCCCTCCTGGAACCCCACCTCTGCACCGCTGCTCATCTCTCCACTCCAAACTCTCACTCTGCTCCCTCTTCCCTTCCTCCCAGTTCCCTCATCTTCCCTCCTTCATGCAAACACAGCCCATCAGCCTCTTCTCCCACCCTAACCCTAACCTCCACTCCTCCATTTCCGCTCTCCCTGCTGGTCATGTGACTGCCTGCAGGGCCACTCTTTTCAGGGGGGGGTCAGGCACTTCTGTGCCTTCATTAACAAATGAGGACTTTTAAGCACTGCCCCTGTATGGTTTTAACAAAGCAAGTGGCAAGCCAGGGTTGCAGTAGCACTGAAAAAGCTGCAGCGTCCTCAGGCAGACATCGTAAAGGTCCCAGAATGCAAGGTCACAGGAGGGTTTACGTACATTTTTGGGGATTAATTGAAATGAATCTGGGTGATTTTTTTTTTTTTTTTTTGACCTGAACTGAATGTATTTTTAATAATCTATGCCAGTTTTCCTGTGTGTGTGAGTGATCGTGAGTGAGTGTGAGTGTGTATATGTGTGTGTGTTTGAGAGAGAGAGAGAGAGGGAGCGAGTGAGAGAGAAAGAGAGAGAGAGAGAGACACTTTTTGCTAATGCTGGTACTCTTTCTGAATTAGCCTCTGCCTGCTCTGCTTCTCCGCCTCAGTTCCTGTCACTGCCAGCCTGCTCTTGCACCTTCACTAACACGTCTAACCTCTGCCTCTCCTTCTGTTCTCTCTTTTCCCTCTTTGTCTGTGTCTTCTTCTCTCTTTCTTCCTGTTGTAGGTTGTAGCTGCTGGCACAAGACACATAGGCAGAGCAAAGCCAGTAGCGCCTGGGTCTGCCTTGCATGCTCCCCAAAAACCCTTAATTCCTTAAAAAAAACAAAAAACGTTTGCCACAGCTCCACCCAGCACAGATACCGCTTCCACTAATCTGCAGCCCGATCTTCCACCATCTGCCCTCTTTTCTCTCGATTTCTCTGTGGAATGGGGTATGACGGGCGTGTATATGTATTTTAAGAGGAGAAAAGGAATTGTAATAGATGGCAAAGCCCCTGTCGCTTCCTTTTGGGGGGAGTGGGGGGGGAGGGGGGGGGTCTTCTCTCTTTTTCTTGCGGTACTCATGCTGAAATGGACACGTTTTGACCGTGGCCTCTTCCTGCTCCGGCTGCACCATAGAATGAAGCTTTTTTTTTAAAAACTTTTTTTGCCGGAGTCTGCGGCCCCTAAGCTGGGAGCTGGGAGCTGGGAATGGGGGAGGACTGGAACCAGGACTGTTCCCCATCATCCCCAGGACCCCACCTCCGCCAGCCTCTCCCCAAATCTCTCACGCTTCCCCTTGCAGTGTTTATATGCAAAGCTTCAGCTTCTCAAAACGATGCTCCCGGCCGGTGAACGTTTTTGTGCTTCGTTCTTTTTTCGGTATGTGCGTTTTTTGTTCTCTTTTTCTCCGGCCTGCAGACTGGCGTACAGGTAACGGCTGAGCCGCAGCGTTGCACGTCGCCTTCTTATCACCGCGCTGAAAAGAAAGCTCGTGTCTGAGCTCCGTTTCCACGGCATTCGAAATGCTTCTGGTCCGAGCGCTCCAAACGGGAGGTGCCCCCCTCTGAACGTTCAGCGGGACCCGAAAGGAAGTGGGTAACGCGCCAACCAGGGAGACGCGGTGTCACTTCCCCCTCGGGCGGGGTCGACGCGCTGTCAGAGCGACTCGGTCTCGGTAAAAACACGGTTAGAAGATTTCCCGACTCCTCCCATAGCTCAGGTTGGCACGGGAGATCCAGACCGTTCATTTTCTGGACACTGTTTTCTGTGCTTCGCTGGGATTGGGACACTCTTTTTGTCCTCGTTCTTTCCTGAAATCCTGTCTGAGCTGGCGTGTTCGGTTCCCTCTGGTGTCGAAAGTCAAATGCAAAGAGCCTGAACAGGAGGAACAAGGATTCTTGGCTTGATGTGGTGTGTAAATTAGACTGTCCAGTTAGCTTGGGTGTGCGTGCGTGCGTTAGATAAGTGTTTAGCTCTTCAAAATAAAAAGGCTCTTGCATCAAGCAACAAAAAAAAAGAAAAAGAAAAAAAATGACAGCCACTTTACACGATGGTGTTGACAGTTGTACTCTTACCTCTTTTTGCGCTCGTGTGCGTATGTGTTTTGTGTGCTTATGTTTTGTGAGTGTGCTTGTGGTCATGTGTATGAGTGTGGGTGAATTTAGAGGTTCATTCTGTGAAAGACTGCAGTAATTGAGGTGTTTTATCGAAAAAAAACTATCAGTGCTATAAAATATATAAATATATATAAATATGGTTTTATTTAATGTACAGCTAACATGAACCTTTTAATATTTGTACAAACATTTTATATTATACTACGTCATAACATTTTTAAATAGGTACTGCTGCCCTATTACAGATGTACAGACCTTTATATTTTTTTCCAAGTACTATTAAACATAAATTGTACATTTTTTTAGAATGGGTCAATACATGTTTTTTAATGTCATGTAAGGATTCATATTTTTGTATTGCATGTGGCTGCTATTCTGTAAACACAGCTTTTGTTTTCATCCTTGAATGACAATAAAACAAAGCTTCAGTCATGAGATTGGCTGGGACTGGTCTTTCTTGGGTAGTAACCCTGCACTTAGAGGGAACTACAGGATTTAAAAGACTAATTCTCGACAGTGGTTGTGCACAGGGTTCGAATAGCGGGGGGATTGGGGGGTCTGACCCCCCTAATTAAGACTTGGACCCCCCTCCCCAAAAGAGGTAAAACGCCACTGATGGGAAATATATTGTAATATTTACGATTACAGGTAAGAAGGTTATATAAATGTTTCAACCCCCCGACCTGTTGTTTTTACCTCTTTTTTTTGGGGGGGGGGGTCCAAAAGAGGTAAAAACACTTAGAGGGAACTACAGGATTAACAAGACCAGGTCAAAACCTAGTGTATGGCTGGACCTAACACACGTGATCCGGCCGACCAATGGTGTAACTTCATCACTCACTCAGTCACTCACTCAGTCACAGACATTCGCGTTTGTAGGGCTGGCCCCGCTGTTGCGGTCCAGCTAAAAAGACAAATTCTTGACAGTGGTTGTGCACATCAGGAAACATGCATGTTTTGTTTATCCAAAGGAGAATTATCTTAGACATTTTCCTTCTATAGCATTGTACACAACATGGAATCTACATTGTAATAACCACCAAGCTTGTCCACATATAACTTCATTGATTCCACAATTATTAGGATGTCAAATAACCAGAGTGCACTTCTGATCCAAGATTTCTAGCGAACTGGACCACTTCATCTGATCATTTCAGTGATATTTGGGGTATCAATGCACGCAAAAGTCGAATCCTGTTTTTTTTATTCCTTGATGTAATAATCTTCAGACAGGATAGCGGTCTTTATACATCATACGCTAATGCTAGTCGCTGTCAAAATCATGGCAGCCTCCTATAAGAGCTCAAAAGGGTTCAAAATAATATTTTAGCAATTCACAGGTTGTATTTTATCATAATCAAGAAAGCAGTCAATAGTAAACAAGACCAGGTCAAAACCTAGTATATGGCCGGACCTAACACACTTTATCCGGCCGACCAATGGTGTAACTTCATAACTCAGCCGACCAATGGTGTAACTTCATCACTCAGTCACTCACTCAGCCACTCTGTCACAGACATTCGCGTTTGTAGGGCTGGCCCCGCTGTTGCGGTCCAGCCAAAAATGGCAACATATGTCAACCTTTGTGAAAAATGTGTTACATTGGTCGTTCTGTGTTTAAGGCATGTGCCACTTTATTCCAAGAGAAAAAAAATTCCAGAACAGAATCACAGCCTGATACTGATCAGATACCATGGACAAGTAGGTTTTTTGGGCCTGCAGGCATGATTGTGCACAAAATGAGACAATGTATCCATTGGCAAAGCACCAACACACATCTGCAGGCAACACAATGAGTATCTTTTTCTTCACTGATGACCAACAGCAATGGATCTATTATTACTGGATGCTTTTCAGTAAGTAATATGTTGTTGATTGTTGTGCTTATTGTGCTGTATTGCCAGCAACCACATACAATTACGGCTGACCAGGTGAATCAATTGGCTTCTTGTAAGTGAAAGAATGGCCATTAGAACTAACCATTTGGAAGATAATGAAGAATTCAAAGGCAAAGCAAATGATGATGAGCCAAACCTGCATTGTTTTAATACATTTAAGGAAAAAATTTAAATAACTTGTTGAACATACGTTCAACAACCTAATTATGAGCCTATTGAATCACCAAGATGATCTAATCTGTAAATAATTTTGTTGCCTCTTTTTATGTAATTGTTCGCAACATGGCACAATAAGCACAATGTGAACGTAGGATTTTCATTCTTCATAACATGCATAGCTATTTCTGACATAATGTGGAAAAAACCAGTATACTCTGGAGGTCCCCAGGACCGAGGTTGGGAACCACTCCTATACATATTTCCATAAGAACCAAAACAATCACATAATCATTTTTATTAAAAATGAATTATATATTACAAGTTCATATGTATTACACGGCTTTGTTGAATGGTCGATTCTGCTTGGCCACATCAGACATTCTATGGTCAAATGTTTCTGAATACTGACCGCTGCTATGGGTAACAGACCGCTTTAATTTATAACGCCATTCATAGAGCTCCGCAGAAAGAAGCGCGGTTAATTTTCAAATTTGATAATTCACAACACCTGGCGACAAAAAAGACGTCACTCCACCGTTAACTTGCCATATTGTTTCATATTAATTTCAGTTTATTTTAAGTAATAAAATCGATTTCTTTCGTGAGGTAATAAACCGCGTAATAAGTAAGGAATAATCCACTCCCAGTTAGTCTACAATGGAAAAATAATGACCTCCTCCTCGCTTCGGGGATTCTTCGCCTCCGCGTTGGACATTATTTTCCGATAGCAGACCACCTCTTCGTGGATTATCCCTAATTTGTTTTTGTTCAGTATTGTTGTTCTTCCTGCATACTTTAAAACGTTCTACAACAGTGTCTCGTTGGGTTTCTCTTGGTCCTCTTCGCAGCCTTGAGGCTACTTCCTTTCCCTCAATCGCCATTATTCTGATTTAGTCATTGGACGGTACTTTTACTTTGAAAAGGTAAATGGGGAACCATAAAACTGGAGCAGAAACAAAACCCGCAGTGTATTTCCTGATAATCAGCCCCCGTTGATTTTAGACATAGACTATTAGCCTATAGTTTGTTTGTTCCCTCTAAGTGTTTGCCTGTGCACACGTGTGTGGTGCCTTACACACAGTATAATGTTCGGTGTCAAATCAAGTTTTACAGAGGAGGGTCCCTATTGGACTCATAGCCTGTGTACTGTCAGGGTTAAATTAACACTGTACATTTTACTGTGCAACTGCATTTTCATTTGGGAATTAGAGAATGAGATACAGCAGCAGATTTACATTTTGTCGACTGTTCTATAATCAAATTAAATTTATCCCCTACTCCTTGTTGCACTGAATGATGATGTTTCTATTTAGAAACGTAACGGAATTGGCAAAGTAACGTTTACCATCTGTGAGAATGTGTGAGAATTATAGCTCGTTTTATTACACCCAGCTCACCCCAAGATGGACCACCCATTTCAGAATTATGCGGGTGGGTAGCCTACAACTCAAGTCAGAATTGCCTACCTGATAGAGAGTGCTCAAAAGCAGATGTGTTACATTATTGAAGCCAGAAGCGGGCCCTCGTTTCTAAAAGGTAGTAGGGTCTACACGGGATGCGCTTATTTTGGCAGGCGTCTTTTTCCATTCATAATGACATTTCCCCACCATTCACATTTTCGTCGAACCCCAATGCTGTGAAAGAGCTCTGCGCTGGCTGCCTTTCCGAAGAAAATTATTATCAATGGAAGTGCGATATGCGCCTACCTCCACCGGGAGCGGCATTGCTTCAGAATTGTTTCGGCAATTCCGAGTCGAAGGAGGCGTAGCGCCCAGCAATCTTGAATGACTCGCGACTGCTGAGACTCGCGAGAGAAGAAAAGACTCGCGAGAGGGAAAACGCACACTTCTTGGACACTGCCTTATGAATGGAAGTGCTTTTGTCGCTTTTGATGCTGTTGCCATTGAGGATATTTTGCAAAACTTTCCCGAGACCAGCCACGTATAAATATCTGCCAGATCACAGAGAAAACGAAAATTGCTGAAAGGCATTACGCTTGCCAGTAGAGGTTTTTCCGAATATCAATAAACCACTTTATTGCCAAGCAAAGACGTAGTCAAACTTGCGAGAAGATTAAAGTGGTGAAAGACAGGGTTCCTACATCAATCAAGATAGAAGTCTTATTATAACTTTCGTATCTACAGCATAAATCTATAAAATTTAATATATTTAAAATAAATTTAACAGTCACTCATTTACTGTTGGCTATGTTCTCGTTTCAGTCCCCCTGAGTTTATGGTAGAGAAAAGATTTGATCTAATGCAAGCAAATTTGTTTGTATTTTTTTCTTCCAAAACAATTCTAATGGATGCTACATTTCTTATGAAGGTCAGCTTGATTGGTTTCTCTCCTTTTCTCTACCCTTTTTCAGCCTTATTTGTTTCTCCTGATTTTCCAATGGCCTTTTGGGCACTTTTTCTACCTGTGATGAGACATTTCACAAACAATCAAATGGGTGGTAGCTTTTGTGTTGTCAGTGACTCACTGTATTGAACCAGTAATAGCGCTTTACTGCAGAAGGCGCAATCTTTTGATTGGCTCATATGGATGGGTGATTAACGCTGCAGGACATTTACATCCATCACTGTGTTCATGAAGACTTAATTCCCCATCACTTGGCCTGTTACCATTTCTCTAATATTAACAAGCCCAACATCATATTGACAAAACTCTCCTCAGTTGCCCATACAGAAAACCTTAAATTAATTTTACTGAACTCAATTGGAAAAGGGATTCAGAACAACAGGAGTGGTGTGAGCAAAAGCATGGCGGCACAGGCACTGCAAGTTTCATCCCAAGCCTTTTTGTCTCGGGGTCATCTCCAAGCCAAGATCTGTGGTTAAATATGTGAATTAACATCACAGCACATCAGCATGGTCATGCAGAAAGAAGGAATGTCAGGGGAATTGGAAAACAACATATTTTATTCACACACCATTAAAGCTGATAGAAAAATACACAATAACTGATTTTGCTATAACCACAAATGTTTTTTTTCCCACATTTAAATATCAGGATATGGCAATGCATTCATGTGTCCACATGTGTTTTGGTGCCTGAGTAATCATTAAAAAGCTCACAGGTAAAAAAAAAAAAAAAGATCAAGGTTAAGACCTAGGTAATGGCCTATTCTAACGTAGATCTATACCCATTTTTTCTGGGGTATTGAAACTACATTGCCTATTACATAACACTTGGACAGCATGGTTTCTTGGCATTGGCTGTTAAGGAACCCCCCCCCCCTCCTTTTTCACACACATACACATTCAACCACACATTCTCACACACCAATCCAACCCCCCCGCCCACCCCTTCCTACAGCCAAACACATTCACAAACACGAGTCCTTGCATTCATAATATTGGTCTTGCTGAAGGTCTCCCATTTCCCATCTCTCCTAAACAAAAATAACAAAATAAAAGAGGTATTGGTGGTTTTTGACATGATCGTTGCCAAACTACTGCCCTTAATCTAATTTAATTCATATGTCACAAATATTATTATTGGGATTTGGGGGACATTCGAGGCAAAACATGTTACATAATAGTGGAAATACCAGCACAGAGCACTGCATAATGCTAAATCAAGACAGTCGTATTATTGCAACGCTATACAGGTGCTATATCTGTCATCACCCGCTGCATGACTGCATGCGTAAAAAACCAAGAATCTGTTGCATCCGTCAATACAATTTTCAGAGAGCACGGTACAGCTTCTTCCATATGTTTTTCTCCTAGCTGTAAATTCGTAGCATCTCAGTGCAAAATGACATCACTGATCTACTGTCTTCTCCTTTCATTAATGAAACGACAAGGCGATAGCCCAGCCACTCACAGAATCCCTCCCTCTGCTCTTCTCTTTTCCACACACCGCACAGATCCCAGCAACGCAAGCGCAGTAAGCCACCCCTAAGAGCAGCTTCGGTACTTCATTACGGCTTCACTGGAAAGGAGGATTCAAACTTCCGGTAGTGTCATGGCGGCATGGTAGTGTCTGCTAAAAAGAAAAAAAAATAGCCAACCCCCACCGCCCAGTCCCGACAGCGGTTTCATAGAATTAACGGGTTGAAAATACGAAAAAAGGCACTATCCTTGTTGGGATTGCAAGTAGCCCATCGCGGCTTCCATCCGGCCGGCCATGGCGGCGCACAAACCCGTGGAATGGGTTCAGGCCGTAATTAATAGATTCGACGAGCAGGTAAGAATAGCAGCTTCGAACTGGGATTCGCCACAGATGTCTTTTTGAGGGTCTGGGTGGCAGTGAGGCGGTGGTGCTGTGTCAGAACCATACAACAGCTTAGATTCTGGTGGTGGTGGTCGAAAATGCCAGGATAGGCTATGAAGAATTGATAGCAAGCTAACTAACCTCCCCTCAGTCATACTGCCGAGCAGAACCGCTGCAGAGACAGCGACAGAGAGGGCGAAACATAACCTATAGCTGGCTAGCTAACATTAGCACATCTATAAGCTAGCTAGCATGCTAATCTGTTGCAGCTGCAAGTACATAGATATACATTGAGAAATTGGCTGCAGAATATAAACAAAGGGGCCGATTCAGAGCATGCTCTTCACTGTTGTTGATAAGGAAATAGATGTAGCAATGAGCTAACGTTAGCCAGCTAGCTCGCGATCTGCCGTAAACGAGCTGGCTCCAAATTTCCACTAGGTAGCTAGGCGTATTGAGGTTAGTAGATTTCGTTTTTAGCTGCAAAGATAGTAGGGCAGAGTGAGGGCGAGGTAGCAGTATCTATAGATAATATTATTAACGGAGTTTGTCCTAGGTAGCGAACTCATATTGGTGCTGTGTGGCCATCAAGACATCGACGTTTGTGTGATGAACTTCATCGTAGTTGACCAGTAAAGATAGCTTGCTAGATGTCTGTTTCGCTTTTGTGTTTTGATTACGTCCTACTTGGTTTGTTAGGTTAGTTCTTGCCTAACCATCGTTAGCTATATGATCAACAGCAATATGTCACTTTAAAAGAGGGCTGCATAAAATCGTCATCAGTCTCATATTTTACATGCAGCACCAAGAATATAAGTATCTTGTTCCTCTCATCAGTTTGAAGTGTCAACCAAGATCGCTGTTTGTAGTAAAAAGAGACATGCATTTCTGATCCAATATTTACGAGACATAATAACAGGTTGTCATCATGTATTGCATTACATGCAGTTTTGTACACTGCTAAGGAATTTTTCGGAGAAGCGTGCTATTTTGATGGTACATAGTTTTCTAGCCAAGCAGGGTAGTGTAGCTAATTCACAAGAAACTTCAGGTGGCTAAGGAATTATTTCCAGGATGATGCGCATCATGTCTGTGTTGTCAGTCTTGCAAGATACTTCTGTGGTTCTGAAAGTTCTCAGGTGGACGTCTTCTTTAATATTGACGTCAAAACACCTTTATTAGTAATTCTGAATATAGAGAAAACATTAGAACCTTGTAAAAAAATACAGCTTGCGAGCAAAGTGTTGCCTGAATCGCGGTCTGTTTTTGCGATTTATATGGGTCTGTATGTAGCTGTGTCGTATTAGAAGAGTAGGCCTATATTATCTGTCCATATAGTTTAAGAATTTTGCAGTCTTTAATTGCTTCTCCCGATCACTCCTGCTCGCTTTGCAGAAGTTGGAGAACAGCACATTTTTGGCCTTGGAATCAACTAACATGTCTTCACTATTGAAGTATTGAAACTGGAAATATGTTTGCTAGCTAAAAATTCAGTCAGTTTCAAAATGACAAGTGGAAAGTGTGTTTACCATTGCGCTACCATATCTCTGAAATATTTTTCTGTTGGGGAAAAAAGTTTTTTATTTTTTTATTTTTTTTACAATGCCTTGCATGGTTTTAGCTCATAGTTTGGTCAGAATGTTAACACATGAATCCTCATTTGTTCAACTTTACTGAGAGACAGAGTTTCCTCAGTGAAGGTCATTTGAAATGAATAACTTGGTTGAAGAGGCCTATTTTTTAATCACGTTAGCAACTGCAGCTTTGAGTTCTATTGCATGTATATATCAGTGCTTGAGGAGGATGTGTTTTGTCTTCGCATTTGGGCCTGTCTGTTTATGGTCATCTCAGCTCTACATTGCTTTTACATTGGAACTATGGCCGGTTGCTAATTCCATTTGTTCTGCTCATCGCTGTTCAGCACTGCTTTTATGGTAGTGATCAGTGACACTGGTCCTTAGAGGGCACAGCATTCTGGGTGTTTGAGGAAAATCAACTTGCATCTCCTTATATGTGTTCCCTGGACAATCTGTATACTACGTATGTTGCCTTTAGAGCCTTCCATGTCCAATGTTTGCCCCATTCCTCAGCGTAAATATGGTACTGGTGGCTGGTGATTTTAGTCATCTTCCGAACATTGACCTTGTTTAAGTCATTAAGAGCCAAGGTGGGATAAAGTCTTGACATCTCAAATGGGCTACATGGCTGCTTCTCCCTCCAGTTCCTGGTGATCTTTCATTTGTAACTGTACGCCCTGTGGCTGGCCCGTTTCGTTATTCTGACGAGGGTAACATATTGGAGTGTACGGCTTGTTGATGGAGTCGATCGGAGAGATTGTGGCGATTGTGGCGATTGCTCGGTCGTGGCTCATGACGTGACGGGCCGCGAGGCGTGTGGACGCCGGTCTGGATGGGGCGCCGTCTTCTCCTCAGAGGGCTGGAGGCCTGGGTGTGCAGGCGCGGTCGGAGCCGAGCGAGAGAGTCACGCGGCGAACCGCCGCGTTTCGACCGGGCCCAGCCCGACGCCGAGCTGCGCGCCACGCGGCGGACGGAGCCGGCGGCCGGCGGCAGGGAGGCGGCTCCTCCCCCCCCGGTGGACGCGGGCGGGCGGCGTGCCCACCCGGGGGACGTCCCGTGACCCGCGCGCACGCACGCACGCTGGCCCGCCCCCCCTGCCCTCTTCTGCAGCTGCAGCGGTGCTGCTCCCCAGCCCTCACTACGGGAAACCCAGCTCCGTTTACCCAGGGGGCCTGCAGCGGCCTGCACATGACCAGGCCTCATGAACAAGCGGTCCTCTGCGCATCGTCTGGTGTGGTGGACAGCTTGTCTGCAGGAAGCACAGGCTGCTGTAGCTCGCTAACGCACTGGTAAACACCCTCTATTTCGTGTAAAAGTTTGTGAGATTAGTAGAGGATTTACTGGAAAGAATATTGATCTTGGGGTAAGACTGAACATATCTGAAGAGTAATAGATAATTTACGACTGAAGATTTGGTTGGGCAGTGGAAAGGATGGACAACCCTGTGCCTAGTTGTTGAGCCACCATGCATTTTTATTGAGGTCTTGCAGTGCATTGTGGGTGTAAGGATCTCTGTGATAACGTGATGGAATGGAGAGACACACACATGTCCTTTCCTCTGTCCCAGCAGGTGACTCTGTTACCTCCCCAGCAGGCTTGCCCTTTGATGTGTGCCGTCCCAGCTCTCTGTGCCACTGGCCTAGTGGTTTCATTAATTCAGGATAAGTCATGGGTGCAGCCATTTTTTTTGCATTATATGTTTTCTTAGCATGTGCCCCTTATCCAGGGCAACTTACATAGCTCACATTTTACATGGCTGTTTCCGCTGATGGTGTTCTGTTTATCAAATGCAGTGCAATTGATTATAAACCGATATGCAGGTTAAATATCTTCCTCGGCGGTATAACGACTGTGCCCCGCACAAGGGACTCAAACTGGCAACCTTCTGCTGCCACTCCCGTCCTCCCCCCCCCAACCTCTTTGCTCCTTCCTTATCATGTCTAGCAGTCCCGCACAGGAGCCTTTGTGCTTGTGTTGCAGTCCCTGCATTGTGACCCCCAAAGAGGATTTCAGCACTTTCTGGAGTTGCAGTCGGCTCTAGGCTCTGCTTTCACGGACCCACAGTGCACCGATTGTGCTGTGGCTTAGATGCCGGGCGTGACTCATTAGACTTTGATGGAAGTGTAATAGAGATTAAGTCCGCTTCTCATTGTTAAGCCTATTTAGAACTCCACAAAAGTGACGAAAGAGGATTGTGTGTGTTGGCATTAGCCGGGCTGGCTAGCGGGCCGCGCTTTTGGAATCCGGCGCGTAGCGATGCCTTCCGTGTGCGTCGTGCGCTTCTGATCTCATATTCCAAACGGCGAAATTATGAGGGCGTTTTCACGTCTTGCATGTCTGAATAGTTGATCAAATCTTTACTTAAAAAAGCCACTGTACTCAAATCTGTTAGTGCACAGTGGTCAATAGCTAGACTTAAAAATGCGATAACCTGAGATTTGTACTAGCCTTTCAATGTTAAAAATCTCAGTGTCTGTTTTGGCCTGTTCGGAAACAATACCCTGCCGCCACTGTGGTATTGCGAAAGAAAATCAATGCAAGTATTCTGTTCTAAGGCGGATTATTTTCAGTTTATTTTTGAATTCAGATCTGGGACGGCCCGATTTGGTCAGCCCCCTCAACTTGCACCACCACCCAGTACTTTGGAACGATTTTAGGCCTGACTAAGGCATGATGGGACTTGCGGTTTATATGGTCAGGGTTCCAGTGCCCCGGTGATATTCCTGCGGTCCATTGTTCACGGTACCAGTTTTATGCTCTCGCGCCTGAGGGCTGGACGGAGATGTTTTTCCGATGCCCGAAAGCGGTCTAAAGGACCCGTGGCCCTTTGTCTCCCCCGGCCGGGTGGGTGGTCCGATTTCTCCGTTGCGGTGGACGTGAGGTGAGGACGCGTGGGGACGTGCGACGAGTGTACGCCTGCTCAGCAGCGTGGAAAGCGAAGCTCCTTCGTCCTGGGGCTAGCGCAGAGCTGGCGCATTGTAAGGGTAACCCAATCCACACTCTCCCCTCCCTGGCGCTGACTGGCTGTCCTCAGCTCCAGGAGTCAGCCATGCTTCCGAGCTTCGGCAGTAGCACTGTGGACTGCCTGCACGCTGGTCAGTTGTGTGGGCTTGCTATTGGACAGTTGAGGGTTCAGGGGTCATGTGGGAATTAAATGGGTTGCCAAAATGCGCCACTGTCCATAAACTCAAGCTTCCTTCATTTTATTAAGCATTGCTAAGTTGAGTTGCGAGTCAAATTATTGCTTTATGTAGCCTATTTAAACCTGTTAGACACCAGAACACTTCCTGTAGGTTACTGACAGTTCTTAAAGAACCATATGTTTTGAGCAACATGCTGTGCATGTTTTGTTGATTCTTTGGCATCTGTGTTGTCAGATTTACCTTTCATCTAAAGAATGAAATACTTTGAAATGTGTACTTAAGCCAGGTCTGGTGGCGATAGGTCGATCAATTCAAACAGTGATTTTGATGGCGGGAGAAAGCTGGTCCCTGGGCTCAGCATTATTTGGCTTGACCTGAGAGTTGTTTACGGTGTTGGCGGTTGTCGACATGCTTAACATGTGTGGTGTGCACACGTCATGTTAGGCCAGAGTTGCTGGCTGAATTTGTCCGCCAAAAATATCGCACGTATGTTGACGTATGAACGGACGGCTGAAAACTGTAAAACCAAATTAAAATTGAGCAGCAGCCCTAGTCTGATTGCAGATTTTAAAAAATACTCTGGTCCAAAAATATCAGCGTCTCTGATGTTCTACACTGTCTGAGAATGATTCAAACAAAATCTATATGTCTACTTGATTTTAGCAAGTGCCAAAAATTGGGCGGGGCTGAACCCCATTTCAGTGAAACCCCATTTCAAAGTTCAGGAAAAAGCACGTTGTTGCTGGACTGCCTCACTGTTTTCTCCATTGCCATGTCCATGCCCCTGATTTTGCTGTGGTGATTTTGCAAAAAAATCTGGAATTTGCATCACTTTTATCACTGAGTGTAAATCGCATCTCTGCGTGTCATAAGTACCAGACAGCTTTGCCAATCACTGAGCTCAGAAAGTTACTAATACTTCCTGTTTGGCTACTCACTGAGCAATCGTAGCACAGATGCACCATTTACCTGGTCTGAATGTAGCTTCATACAGCTAATTTCTTTTTTGAAACTTGCCATTTCCTGTTCTCTGAATATCAACTGTTGATGGCGTTCATAGCGAAAAGTGTAGCCTGTTTACACACACATGAAAGTAGGCTCAGATATGGCTAACTTTATAGCTAGGGAAAAAAAATCACTTTCACCATCTCCATGTCAATATGATGTAGCTAACAAAGCAGAATTTCACTTTATTTTGTGTGTTAAAGTTAATTAAGCTATCCTGTCTTATTCAAAATTGCCACCGAAAGATGCTTTAGATACAAAGGCTCATGTTAGCATAATGGCCTGTCATTGACCCTGGCAAGAACTAAACAATGAAAGAAGTCCAAATGTGGAGAGATGTGTGGTGCTGGTGTTTGGAGGTTTGATCCCCTTCCATGGCACTATGTATGTCCTGTGATCCGTGTAGACGTCTCTGCTTTTCCCTGGTCTGAAAAACAATATACAGCAGGAGGGCTGACTGTCAAAAAGTCTTCGCTCATATCACTGTTTTAACACACAAATGTGCATATCCTGTACACACACGGCTGTTATATTGGGAATTGTTAGGCTACATATAAGCAATTAGCCACAGTTTAGGCTAACATCAGTCTCTGGTGTTTAAGAATACCGAAGGGTATGAAGCCAGCTTTTTGGCTGGACTACAATAGCGGGGCCAGCCCTACAAACGCAAATGTCTGTGACTGACTGACTGAGTGAGTGAGTGACTGACTGAGTGGTGAAGTTACAGCATTGGTCAGCCGAGTTATGAAGTCACACTATTGGTCGGCCGGATCACGTGTGTTAGGTCCGGCCATATACCAGGTTTCCTAGATTTGTTATAGGTAGCAGTTTGCTAGTGTTTTTGATTTTGTTCAATCTAAAAGGGCTTCGTTGTTGCGAACCAGTCAGAACAGCCTTCTTTCGTGTGCAGTTTTGGGTTACAGTAGTTGCATTTACGCAAGATTCTGCATTTTTTTATGCAGAAAAGAGAGGCAACATTCAGAAAAAAATACACTTCATTCTGTATGCAGATATTCCGATGTCTTTTTTTTTATGATTACAAGGGGTCGTGACCCAGACCAGATAACCGCTACCAGATAATTACCTCTGTTCCTTCAGCCAATCGTCTTTTAGTGTTTGACATATGTGCTGTTTATTGATCATAATATTTTCACAGTCGTTGGTAGCATTGCTAGTTTCAAGGAAAAAAAAGGCTTAATGTCATGCTCTAGCTAGCTTACGCAACATTAGTAAATTAAAACAGACATTGCTCCTTGGGTCTTTAAATGTTATTAGCCTCTGTGTGGCAAAAATTTATTTTTGATCTGAGCGCCAAAATGTTATTTGTAATCTGTTTAATCCCTATAATTCTGCCGTTTTCTCCTGCTTCAGTGTCATAATAAAATTATGACCGACACACTTATTGTGAGTTGGCATATTATGGCAGAACTGGTTGTTTTTATCAGAATGCAAGTGAATTGGTGTATAACACAGATTTTTAAATTCCCTGGCAACCACTGGGTTAGCATTTTAGGTTATGCATTTAGGTGTCCTTGTTTTGTCAAACGGAATATAGTTGGGTCGTTGTTTATTATTATTTCAGTGATAGTGTTGGTAAATTTGGCTTAGCGAATGATTAGAGGAAATTGATTGGTACCAACCTAAGTGAGCATTGCATCCTAAAAGGAACCCCATGTTTTATTCAATTTCGTCATATTTCTGTTTGAAAACTCACTTTTTCAACAAGTTTTCACTGTTTTCACTCACTGAGCCGAGCTCCACTAATTTTTGGCTGGACCGCAACAGCGGGGCCAGCCCTACAAAAGCGAATGTCTGTGAGTGACTGACTGACTGACTGAGTGGTGAAGTTACACCATTGGTCGGCCGGATCACGTGTGTTAGGTCCAGCCATATACTAGGTTTTAACCTGGTCTTGTTTATGAGTAAACGGTCAATCTGTCGAGGCTGGATTTTCTGTATCAATAGCATCATCACTTATTCAGATGCCAACTCCAGCTCCTCCGCTTTCGTATCTGCAGTTTCCAGTTGGACTCCACTGTTGGTCTTCACACAGTATCAAGCTTGGGCTCTTACTTTGCACTCTCATTGGGAGAAAAGTATATTAACTTCAGTACTAAACTCCTCAATGAATTTATTGCCCTTAATAGAGATTGATGTAATGAATGACCTGGCTGATTTTGAGTTATTTTATTATTTTTTGGGGGGATGTGATTTTTTGGACTAGATTAGCTTTCCACATGTAGGCCTAGGTCTACTGCCAATAATAGAATAGGCCTCTAACTGAACTCAGAGTGTGAATAAATGGGGTACTGACAGTGCGAAACCAAACAAATTTAGCCCGCTCACACACAGACTAAATTTTGTAGCAAATTCATTTTGGACAGGACTTCAGGCTTCTCATGGAACACATTCCCCCGGATGATGTAAGGGCAGAGACACTGGACGTGCCTCTGATGGTTTCACTTGGAACAATACCTGATGTGTTGCTAGGGCCCAGTGATATTGTGGGGAGGGAGGTCAAGATATTTGAAAAATAACATGTCTGGATGGCTGAATATATTTTTGTGCTATTTTAAGAGTAACAAAATAGGAACCGCATGTCATTTTATTTTAGAGGAACCACTCTCTGTTGTCTTATGAGGCCAAATGATAATTGTACCCTATCATCCTCTACACGTAGGTTATGCAGTGAAACATTTAGAAAAGTTTGTTTTTCAGGCTTAACATTATCGTATTTAATATAAAAATATGCTGCATACTCTGTGTAAAGATGTTATTATGTGGTGTTGTGTACATTTTTTTAAATCATTAAAATAATCAAATCTGAAACCACCATTTGGGGTAAACATGGGTAGTATTTACACCCAAAAAACTGTTTTCAAATTTTCAAAGAATGGTGTATTCGAAATGTAGCTGCAGAAAAAGCACGTAAGTGGTGTGATGCACCTTCATAAACATAAGCTATTGGCGGCAGTACAAAAGCTTCTCGCAAGTCACAGCTATAATTTGTAAACGAGTCAGTAAGATGATACACGTGCGCATCATGACCCAGGGTATGGGACGATAGGGCTGTGTGCTTTTTGGGTGGGGTATCCAGAGATGGACCTTTGAGTTGGTTATACTGCCTCATCCTTAATAATATTAATTATCCCATCACAAGCTGCCGCTTAAAACATTGAAAGAATCTTCAAAACTGATACTTTAAGTATTACTATATCCTGCAATTGTCCCTTAACAATACGTTCTACGATCTAGCCTATACCAAAAGAGTGTGGATTTTTAAAATCTTATTGCAGCCTCAATTAAAAAGACGTGGACTTGTGTAATTGGACACTATTGGCCTAGCTCACAGTTCCCACACATGACGAAGCACACACAAAGCATACTGTGGCTGCAGTTCTACTGTGATTGAGTTTTGGCAATTGCATTTTTGAGCAAAACAAATTTCAAATGACTGGATTAAGAGTTTTGCATTTGTAGAACTCTGAATCAGGTCTCTTCCTTGTGTAGCGCATACGGGATGTGTGCTCCTGTCTGTTGTGTATCGCGTACGGGATGTGTGCTCCTGTCTCCTCCTTGTGTAACGCGTACGGGATGTGTGCTCCTGTCTCTTGTCTAATGCGTACAGAATGTGTGCTCCTGTCTCATTACATTACATTACATTACAAGCATTTAGCAGACGCTCTTATCCAGAGCGACTTGCACAACTTTTACATAGCAACTTTTACATGTCTCCTCCTTGTGTAATGCGTACGGGATGTGTGCTCCTGTCTCCTCCTTGTGTAATGCGTACGGGATGTGTGCTCCTGTCTCTTGTGTAATGTGTACGGGATGTGTGCTCCTGTCTCTTGTGTAATGTGTACGGGATGTGTGCTCCTGTCTCTTGTGTAATGTGTACGGGATGTGTGCTCCTGTCTCTTGTGTAATGTGTACGGGATGTGTGCTCCTGTCTCCTCCTCGTGTAACGTGTACGGGATGTGTGCTCCTGTCTCTTCCTTGTGTAATGCGTACGGGATGTGTGCTCCTGTCTCTTGTGTATCGCGTACGGGATGTGTGCTCCTGTCTCCTCCTTGTGTATCGCGTACAGGATACATGCTCCTCGTCTCTTCCTCCTTTGCGTGTACAATGGGCAGAGTGCACATAAGGGAAGAGATTGGTCTGTGACCTTTGAGGAATTTAAAACCAGGCCCGTGAAACAAAGTGCCCTGTGTCTGCCCGCCCGGCATTAATATGGATGTCAACAAGCCGGGCTGTGTGTGTGTGCCGGGGGTGCTGTGAGTTCACACGCCTGACTCTGCCCAGTCTCGGGACTCTCATTTCCATTCGCTCGCCCGCGTCCCAGAGCCAGGCACACACACGCCCTCTCCCGGGGCCACCAGGGGGGGCCCCCCGTCCCGTAAGGGTAGGGCCTGTCGCGTCCCTTCCTCCGCACGGCGGACCCCGGGCAGGGGGCACCCAGCTCGCTCTCCCCCCCCGACCCGCGTCCCAGCTCCCGCGTTTGAGTGGTCTCGCTTTGGCCTTGGAGCTCTGGCGGTTCTCTGGGACCCCAGGTGAAGCTGAAGGGAATGGAAAGCTCTGTCCCAGGTGAGGCGGGTCTGAGTACAGACAGGTGAGGTCTGAGTACAGACAGGTGAGGTGGGTCTGAGTACAGACAGGTGAGGCAGGTCTGAGTACAGACAGGTGAGGGGGGTCTGAGTACAGACAGGTGAGGCGAGTCTGAGTACAGACAGGTGAGGTCTGAGTACAGACAGGTGAGGTGGGTTTGAGTACAGACAGGTGAGGCACCTCTGAGTACAGACAGGTGAGGCGGGTCTGAGTACAGACAGGTGAGGCGGGTCTGAGTACAGACAGGTGAAGTGGGTCTGAGTACAGACAGGTGAGGCGGGTCTGAGTACAGACAGGTGAGGCGGGTCTGAGTGGGTAGGACTTTAACAGTGTATGTCGTCCATTTTAGCTTGACTGGAAGGATGTGTTGGCGAACCAGTATCCAGGACAAGAACTATCCATTTTAGAATTTTTGTTAATTGCCTTGTGAAATTAGATGGGGCACAACTTAGACTAAGTCAGCCTGAGGTCAAAGTCCTACAGATCCCCCCCCCACCTCCCCTTCACACTTTCTTTGGTTCCAGAGTTTTGAGCTTTCTCTTGCAGTGTTCAAAATTTGATTGGCAGCTGAGAGGTTCAAGTGGCTAAACATTTATGATTTTGTGTTTGTGCTGGCTCTTTGTTGGCAGCACCTGGGCAATGATTTATTCTGGTTTTTTGTTTTGTCCTTATGTTGGCTGTACAGACTTAACTGAACTCTATGCTGAGTACTAGTACAGTGAAGTGTCAATTAAATGAGCTTTTATAAAGATACTGCTCAGCATTATGGCCCTTAAAGTGGCAATCTGCAATTTTTCCATATTAAAAAATGCCATATTTGATACCTTGTCATGGCTGGCATATTTGTGGCAATATCAATTAATGTGTTTTCTTTGTGAAATTTCTTCTCTGTATGCTGTTTTCCACTGGTGTTGCCGGGTGTTTAAAATTGTGCTAAAAAATGAGGCTTGATATGTTGCTCAATATTTCTGTCAGGTGACACGTTGTTGGTCGTCTCTAGGCAGTCTTCTTTCTCCAAAATACGCTACCGCAGGGTTTGTCTTCTGAGAAAAATAAGCCCTCGAAGTGTTCCTAGTAATTTTTTTTTTTTTTGAATGGAATTCCGGTATTTTGAGTGTGAAAACGAACTTTTGTCCCCGGCAAACCACCACGGACGTCGTCTAAATCTGCCAAAATTTGGAAAAAATGAAGGATCGGCACTTCAAACCGTCGCATGGCCTAGGTCCTGCTTTTTTATGGCTTCGGATCGGAGTGGCTCGTGCGGCTGCGTTGCCCCTGCGTCTTAAGGCCACACTAAGTGCAGCGGCCGCACGCATTCTTCACGTGTCATCGCATCTTCCCAGAATTCCCTCATTTCGTCTCACGGCCTCTGTCTCAGGCGTAAAGCTGTCATGGTCTCTGGCCACATACAACCCTGCCCAGTGAGGCAGTACGCCGCCGGTGTCCTCTGCATGCGCGTAATCTTATTTACTGAGGTCCCCGTGTGTAGCCTGCATTTTAACAGCCTTCATTGAAGATCTCAGATGTTGTAGCCTGTGTCACGTAGATTTTGTGCTTGATTATTCCGAAGAGTAGAAAAATGGGAAATTGTTCCAAAAAAAAAGAAGAAAACTGACAGTATTAAATATGCTTACCCTGTAGTCTCTAACCAGCACAGGCCATGACAGTCTGCATTGCAGTCTGGCTCTCTAAAAGTGCTATGGAGTACGTAAATTTTAACTACCCATTCAAATCCGTATACTTTGGTAGCGTAAAAGGGGGGTGGTGAGCTTTCCTCTTTACGTTGTCAGGAACTGGATGCGATCTCTGGAAAAGTTACGGTATGGCGAATGATTTTTATCCCCCATGAAGTACATCTGGTGGTTTGATGATCTAGGCGAAGTTAGGTTTATGAGTAAGCTTACCTTTTGTGATGTTAAGATGCTTGCATCTATCGTAGAAGTTTGCATAGAAACAAAAGCCAGGCTAGCATATTTGGCCAAAATATCACAAGTGTATCTATAGTGAAAACTGAGTCCTGCTTCGTTGTGTCTCTGAAATCTATTTAAGCTGATAGCTGATAAGTTGAAATATTAATATCCTTGCTACCCGTGATATGCAAATTATCAGGGAATATAAGAGTGTTCCTGATTGGTGGTTGCAGATCAAATGAGAAAACCTGGCTCTCTTAGTGGCATCTGTACTGGTCCCACAGGGTCAAGAGAATCTCGGTCTGCATGGTGTTTGGCAACAAAATACAGACCAAGTCATTCAGGCTTAACACTGATCTAGAGGTATGCAGGTCTGACAGATGTCAGACATATCTCAAATGGGGGGCGACATAGCTCAGGAGGTAAGAGCGTTTGTCTGCCAGTTGGAGGGTTGCCGGTTCGATCCCCCGCCCTGGGCGTGTCGAAGTGTCCCTGAGCAAGACACCTAACCCCTAATTGCTCCCAACGAGCTGATTGGTACCTTGCATGGCAACGGCCTTTCACCGTTGGTGTGTGTGAGTGTGTGTGTGAATGAATGGGTGAATGAGAGGCATCAATTGTAAAGCTCTTTGGATAAAAGCGCTATATAAATGCAGTCCATTTACCATTTACCAAATGGACTGATCTTGCGAGGTGTAGCGCTTGAAGTTGGAATTCTGACTCGTATTCCCTCTCCCAAAAAGTCGTGCTGTTCCATCTCCGCACTCGCATGCGCATCCTTTGAAAAGCGCGTGCGGAGGGGGTCATTTTAAAACCGGCACCAAACGGCTTTTACGTGCCAGATTCGTCCGTTAAAGCCACGTTGTTACAGTTCTGTGTTTTGACTGTGTGCCTTCTGTGTGCTTTCAGTGCGATGAATGACCCTGTTTCTCTTCTCCTTCGATTTCCAGCTTCCGGTCAAAACTGGACAGCAGAGCACCCACACCAAAGTCAGCACAGAGCACAACAAGGAATGTCTGATCAACATCTCCAAGTACAAGTTCTCTCTGGTCATCAGCGGCCTCACCAACATCCTGAAGAATGTGAACAACATGGTGAGATCACCAGCAGCCCCGAGGGGCCCAACCACCTGCTTTTGTGTTTTTGGCGGGGCCAGCCCTAAAAACGCAAACGTCTGTGACTGACTGACTGACTGACTGACTGACTGAGTGACTGAGTGATAAAGTTACACCATTGGTCGGCCGAGTTATGAAGTTACACCATTGGTCCAGCCATATACTAGGTTTTGACCTGGTCTTGTTTTACATTAAACTGCTGGATAGATATTAGTTTAGTTTTTTTTTGGCTATCGAACGGGACTCGACCAGCTCCTTCCTGAATGTCCTGCTGGCCCTTGAGGCTCAGCAGAGGGTTGTGGGAGTCGTAGTTCCCCACCCTCAGCACAGCCCGTTCCATGAGCCCAACAGGCTCGTTGCGTGCGAACAGCGTGCGTTTCAGCGGATTTAGGGTGCGCCGCGTGCTGCAGGCTGGTAGAGGTGGCAGCGGCGGCAGCGGCGGCAGCAGCGGCAGGGGGTCCCGGAGTTAAGCAGCACTGCTGTATGCTAATGGCCTGCTTTACTCCACTGAATTAGCCACCACTGCTCTCCATGCGCTGTCACTCAGCGCTGCTGCACAGGTCTCAGCTCTGCTGCACGAGTCTCAGCCCTGCTGCACGAGTCTCAGCCCTGCTGCACGGGTCTCAGCCCTGCTGCACGGGTCTCAGCCCTGCTGCACGGGTCTCAGCCCTGCTGCACGAGTCTCAGCGCTGCTGCACGGGTCTCAGCGCTGCTGCATGGGTCTCAGCGCTGCTGCACGGGTCTCAGCTCTGCTGCACGGGTCTCAGCGCTGCTGCAGGGGTCTCAGCGCTGCTGCAGGGGTCTCAGCCCTGCTGCACGGGTCTCAGCTCTGCTGCAGGGGTCTCAGCGCTGCTGCACGGGTCTCAGCGCTGCTGCACGGGTCTCAGCTCTGCTGCACGGGTCTCAGCCCTGCTGCACGGGTCTCAGCGCTGCTGCACGTGTCTCAGCGCTGCTGCACGTGTCTCAGCGCTGCTGCACGGGTCTCAGCTCTGCTGCACGGGTCTCAGCGCTGCTGCACGGGTCTCAGCGCTGCTGCATGGGTCTCAGCGCTGCTGCACGGGTCTCAGCTCTGCTGCACGGGTCTCAGCGCTGCTGCACGGGTCTCAGCTCTGCTGCACGGGTCTCAGCGCTCACGTCCATCCACTGTTAGCACAGGCTAGCTAGGGCCAGTGGAAATGTTTGTTTGTGTGACGAGCTTCTCATGGTGTAGTAATCAAAAGGCCAAATTTATGCCAACTGGGCGGTTATTTTTGGTTGATAATAATTTAGCAAGTGAGTGTGTCGTTAGGCAGCGGTGGGCTGGGCACACGAGTGGTGCCCGTTGCTCTGCCGCGGGCAGCAGATTGAGGAGCTGCGCACACCAATGATGTCACTTCTAACAGTGGCACCTCATCACCATGCCCACATTAATGGTGGCACCTCATCGCCAAGTCCCTCTGTCATGTCTCTTTCTTTTTCTCTTTCTCTCTCTGTGGACCTGCACAGACTTCACCTCTCTCTCTCTCTCTCTCTCTCTGTCTCGCTCTCTTTTTCTCTCTGCGGATCTGCACAGACTTCACCTGTTTGTCTGTCTGTCTGTCTCTGTTTCAGAGAATATTTGGGGAAGCCGCAGAGAAAAACCTGTATCTCTCTCAGCTCATCATCTTGGACACACTGGAGAAGTGCCTGGCAGGGGTGAGTGACTTCACAGTCTTTCTGTCTGTCTGTCTGTCTGTATTTTATCTTCCATCTTCCTGTTTTTCTGTCTCTGTCTGTCTGGCATTCTGTCCCTGCCTATATCTCTGTAATTCTGACACCCCCCCCCCCCCCCACAGTGTGTCCGTTTATGTGTACCTATGCAATTAGATCCTGTCCTGCAAGCTGTGTATTTTGGATAGTGCTGGACATGTATGGGAAGTACTTTATGAAAAGGTGGCATCCTCTGTCATGTTTATCCCCTGAAACAGTCTCTGGCTGCAAGTCAGGAGGCTTTCCACCCCCCCCCCCCCCAAAAAAAACACACTCGCCCAGCCCAGACCTCTGCTTAAGCACTCGCAGCCCCCCCCCCCCCCCCCAGAGAGAGGTGCAGCTCTCCCGCCCTCTACACAAGATTACTTTTGCAGGTGTTTCCGTGTCTTGAGTTTGCATTTTCACAGCCTCCAATGGGATTGCCCAGAGTTTCCTGTATAGATTTTTCATTATTGCTTGCTTTCAGATGGACGCCAGCTGCTCACAGTTCTCCTAAGTTCTCTGTACCGGCCAATCTGCGAAAACTTGTCGTTTTCTTGTCCTTTCTTGGTTATTTTGGTGGAATTATTTTCTGTAACGGTTCATTACAGTCAAAGGCTGTGGTTCCAAGTAATGAATTGATGTTTAAGCCTCCTGTTTCATCAATCAACAAATTATATTTCGTAATATCTCAACAAAAAACATTTTTAGTCATTAATTAAATTGCAAAATCTAGGCCTGCTATTAAATGTATTGATGTCAAAATGAGGCCAAGTTACAACAAACAATATTGGCTATCTGATCTCAATCTGATCAAAAATCCTGATGACCTGTAGAAATATGTGGGTTGTTTGATAGAAACTTGTTTGAAATTTGTTTGTTGAGTGTCTGCAACTTAGTTGAAGGTTTTGGCACCCTGGTGGTTTATCGTGTTGTCTGTGCTGTGCATCTGCTGAGCAGGTGCATGATATTCATTTGTAAGCGGTTTCACACCAACGGATCATGTCCGCAATGACTCCTGCCATTTTCAGGGATTGACAAGAAATGTGTCTCCAAATGCTTATGCCTCACTAGTGCCTGGAGTTCTGTCGGGACAGTGGTGTTTGTGTGTGATGTCCGTCTCCATTTCCACAAATCTGGGATAAAACGGGCACGCTTTGAATGGTACTCCGCTGCAGAATACCAACTTCCCCGGCTGGTTTTACGCAGTTCTGGGGGGGAGTTTCGTTGGCAGGGAAGAACCTTGCACTGCAGTTGCTGTGCTCCTGATTGTGCTCCACGTTATGCATTCTCTGGCTTGGACGCCGTTTGAAAACTTCTTTGGCAGCGGCCACAGGTCTGTTACCTTTATGGAAACGAGCTAAGCTCAGACCTCTCGAAGCTTAGCCGCACCGCGTGTTTTCCGCGCGACTCGAAGGTGAAGCTCCCGCGTTCTAGAAGGAGCTAAATGCGTTAGCGGCAGTTGGAAAAACTGTTGAGCGTCACGTCGTGTGTAGAATGAATTACCAATTTCACGAAATAGAATAAATCATTGATTTTGAGACTCATTGGATTTACTTGTCGTCATTTATTTTAAGTGTTGCTGAAATGTCGTTGTATTTAGTTTAATGTGTAGGGTGAAAATATTGCTAAACTTCCTCAGTAAGGCGTATTATTGTAACGCGTTACAATGCATAGCCTAATTAGTCTGTTTTGTTTGGGGAAAGTATAATTTTTTCATGTTCTGTTGAGGTAAAAGGTCCAAAGGAGACTACTTGTGTGATTCTGGCGGGCCTTGTTCTCGCTCCTCTGTAAATTCCATAACCGCCGCATTCAATAGCTAACAATACTACAAAACCAAAATGGGATTATGGCTTAATTTGCCTTATTTCAGTTCCTGGCCTTCTCAGTTTGTTCTCTGCGTTTTTCCTGCAAAGTCGTTCCTGGGTGCCTTGTGACTGTTTACCTGCTTCTTTTCTGTCGTTGTTCACGGCCCCTGGTCTCCAGGCCGGAGCGTCAGCCCCGCCCTCTTCCTAAACCGATACAGCAACGGCGGGGGGGGGGGCATGCGGCGGGTAGCCGATCGACCCCGATTGGTCTCTGACTGACCCCGCCCCCCCTCCCCCCCGCCCCCCCTCCACCCTCAGCAACCCAAGGACTGCATGCGGCTGGACGAGACCATGCTGGTGAAGCAGCTGCTGCCGGAGATCTGCCACTTCATCCACACGTACCGCGAGGGGAACCAGCACGCCGCCGAGCTGCGCGCCTCCGCCTCCGGCGTCCTCTTCTCCCTCAGCTGCAACAACTTCAGCGCCGTCTTCAGCCGCATCTCCACCAGGTACCGCGCCCCGCCCGACCGACACCCGCCCAACTGACGCCTGCCCACCCGCCCAACCGACACCCCCTTAACCCCGTCCCCACGTTAGCGGTGGCCGAAAGCTCATGGATGGGCTGGGCGGTATATTGCAGTGA